>JAXIUT010000021.1:16703249-16713712 GCA_035586675.1 Eurytoma californica
TAATTTTGTTACCACTACATTATACGTATATAAACATTTTTCCACTTATTACAGTTTTTGTCCTAAAACCATAAGAAGAATATTTTTTTGGAATTTAATATTTTCTTTATTCTGTACGAAAACTTTATTTTTATTCTCTAACTAAACAACAATTAATGAAAAACCCCGTTTAAAGTCGTACAAACAAATAAAAAGGCAAATAAATTGAATGAACAGCGCACGGATGTCGGCGAAGCAGTGCCTGCGCCACGAGTGGCTGCGGGAGGCGCCCACCCAGGCGTCGGCGCACCTGCGCAAGTACCTGTCGAAGTCGCGCGAGGTGCTGCTGGAGCGGGTGGTGAGCCGGGAGAACCTCCGCCGCGCCGCCCTGCTGAGCCAGACGGCGCAGCAGCAGCAGCAGGAGGAGTCGGGCCGCTGGTCCGGCGGGGCCGGCCTCAGCCAGAGCGAGATGTGCCTGAACCGCGGCCTCACCGGCAGCCGGGGCAGCCTCAGCCTGCCCGGCAGCGGCAGCGACGACTACGAGGGCGGCCCGCACGACACCAGCTCGTCCCGGACGAGCCTCGCCGACTCGGTCTCCTCCTCCAAGAGCAGCCTGGCCATGAGCCAGAGCTGCCTGCTCAACAAGGAGCAGACGGAGGGCCTGCTCAATCAGGCGCAGGACCGCAGGTGCCTCAGGCTGAGCATGGCCCAGGGGCTCAATCGCGTCAGTTTGTTGTCCAGAATTAGGTGCGTAGCGATGGCTTTTCTTTGAGGGTCCTTAGCGAGAATTTAGATGATTGCCTATTTTGTAATATTAATTAAATTTTATTTTTCATAAAACTTACGTAAGCAACTTGAAGTAACGATTTTGATCCTAAAATTATTCAGCGTTTTAAAGTAGTATACTATATATTACGTAATTAGAATGTAAAGCAGATGCTTTTCGAGACCAGATTAGGTATGTGCTGCGAATATTATTTTCACTCTTCGTTCGTAATATTCAAGGAAATACAATAAATTCAATTAGAGAAAGAGTTAAATTGGGCTCGGAATACGCCCAAAAGGTCGTAGTGTTTTACGCAAAAGCATTTCTAAACTCTAAACTGGAAATTAGGAGCTTGAACCAGGTGCAATCACGCTCGCAAGCCTGTCTCCCGCTGTTAAACGGCTCGGGCGACGAAAGCGAGCGACGCAAGGAGCGCGATCTGCTACACCAGCAGGCGATGATGAACGGCAACCCCTTGGACGGGTGTCATTTCGATGGTTCACGGGAGAAACTTTATGGTCTCAAGTCGCTTTCTAAGTCGCAGGGCATGCTTGACATTTACCGCAGCCTCGAGAGCCTTCAGAGGCATAAGCGCGATGTGCTTCGTCAGAAGGAGCGCTCCAAGACCGAGGACGCTCTGCCCTTCTTCAGGCACCTGGGGCATGGTTCCAGCAGCGGTTCCCTGGGCTCCGGATCCTCCCGAACCGCTGCCGTCTCCCGTGACTTCGAGGACAACGGCGAGCCGGAAGCCAGAGTGGTACGTGACTTTCAGCGCGCTTTTTGCCTTTTGTTGTAAATTTATTCATCATTTTAATGTTTAATTATTTAGTCATTTTTGTAAAGATACGTTGGTTTCTTTACTTTTTTATTATTATTGTATTTAATGTACATTTAATTTTCTTTTAATGTAAATTTTTTAATTCAAATTCATCGTTCCTGTATAATTTAAAATTAAATACGTGTCAAAATTTATGAGAAAAATTGCTTAAATCGAGTATCTCTTTAAAATTGTGATTGTAGAAACAAAATATCATTGAGCCGGAAGTAACGGTGATGACGACACACGGCCAGGATGAGAGAGAGGAAACGAAGCAGCAGCCGATGGATAGCGAAGCTGTCGACGACGGAAGCGATCGACCTTGTAGCACCGGTGAGTAGGAGTGAACGACAAGTTTACACGAGAAAACTTTTAGTCAATTTTTGAACGATTGATTTCCTATTTCTTCCGAGATGAATTGAAGGTCTTTGCCTTACAAGATTAAACATTTCTCCCCAATCTGTTTGTTTAGTTATCATTTTGTATTTCAGACGTGAACTTAAAAAGAGAAATGACTTAAATCAACATGTTCCTTTTATTCTTTTACTGTTCAGAAACAACGCACGAAGTGAAGAGCGCGGGTCCCTCGTCGCTATCGGTATCCGAAGCCAACCTCGACTCGCTGCAATCCCTAGAGTCGGACACGCTAACGGATGACTCCGAGGAAGCCTCGCGCAGCCTGACCAACAAGCAGTCCTCGGCCGGCTCCGAATGCCACGGTCGCGAGACCGACTCCGAGACCGACGAGCCCAAGTTCACCGTGGCCCAGCTGGTCTCCGCCTTCAACAAGCACCAGGAAGTAACCTCGCGCGGCAGCCTCGAGGCCCTCATGACCGAGCGCCGCGTCGCCGAGGACTCGAGCAACTTCCCCATCGGCCCCAAGGCGCTGCGCCTCTTCATCCCCGACATCGACATAAGCGAGCGCAAGCCCCTGGTCCGCCGCAAGACCAGCTACAAGCCGCGCAAGAACTGGGAGGAGCTGCGCAAGCAGAACGAGAAGAACGAGGGCGTGCTGAAGAAGGACTTCTTCAACGACTCGGGCAACGAGGAGGACGCGGAGGTGGCCTGCGACGAGGAGGAGAAGCACGACACGCGCATCGACGAGAAGTACAAGCAGTGCGTCGAGAAGATAAGCGCCGGCTGCCCGAGGGCGACGCCGACGCCCCCGCTCTCGCCCGCCTCCATGGACAGCGGCGTCAACCTGCGCGACATCCTGCAGAAGAGCGACGCCTTCGAGGCGGCGCCGCGCGACAACCTGGAGAAGCTGCGCGAGCGCACCAGCATGGCCAAGTGCATCGTCGGCGACGGCGGCGCGGGCAACCTCGCCCAGAGGATATCCGTCTTCGCGGACCCGAAGCGAGCCGCCAAGAGCCCCGCCAAGCAGAAGGAGACCAAGTCCAGGATCGCAGCGGCGAAGGAGAAGGTCTGCACCGGCTCCTACGGCAGGGCCATGGAGAAGTTCACGGGAAAGTCGGGGGTGGAGAAGCAGCAGCCCAGGTCCAGGAAGACCAGTGCCGCGAGTCAACACGTCGGGGAGTCTTAAAGAACAAAGCTCCTTTCGCTCGAGTGACAATGCTTTTTTCACGATGTACGCTGCTGCGAGAAGAGACAGAGTAAGAAAATATCTTATAAGAGATAGTTAAGAGGATCGACTCGACTTTGTTCTTTTTCGTTCGAAGAGCACGCGAAGCTACTGAATCTCGTTGTTCCATTCTTCTTCTTATCTCTATCTGGAGTATAAGTACTTCTGAAATATTTACAACTGCAAAAGAATACTCGACTTAAAGAATCGCGAAATATCGGAAAAAAAAAATTAAAAGCGATAAAATGTAAGGAGATCTAATCGCGCGCGAGCTCGACCGTCGTAAATGAACGAGCTCGAATGAGCACGAAACGCTTCGACATCGCGAGGCCTTGGCTAAGGTCTCGAGACGTCCCGGCGCGCGCTCGGTGAAAATGACGCGGCGCCCACGCGCCGCGCACACGCCGGTGCACACAGCGTCTGAGAAAATCCGGCCGTCTAACGATCGTCCCATTGTGTCGGCGCGCGAGACGCGCCCGAGCTAATGACGTGAGCGCAGAAAATCGAGCGCTTCCTCGCCTCGTCCTTTTTTCTTCTCGCCGCGGCGACGCCGAGTCCCTGCGGGTCGCGCAAGTGGGACGCCTCGCGGTTTACTTCGTTTTTTTTCCTCCCGTCCTATACTCTTCGGCTGCGAGGTGAACGCGAGTTTAATGGTTATTTCGGGGGAGCGAGCATACCAGGTGCCGGCGAAGGACGAGGGATAAGTGCGCCGATCGATTGTTTCTTTTCCGTCGCAGGTGAGGTTTAATGAGGTTCGCGCTGCTCCGAAATTCGCTCGTTTACGCACTTTAGAGGCTTTGCGTGCCTCCGCGGCTTTATGATTCAGTCCGCGCTCGATCGTTAAAAAAAGAAGAGAACACTTTAAAATCTATCGACGAGAAAAACATTCCATCGGGGAAACAATGCAAGAGGCAAAGTAAACTTTCGGTCGACTCGAATTAGAATTTTAGCATTCCCCCGACCTTCGCGCGCGAAGAAATCGAGAAAAGTCGCCTGGCGCAATTCGTCCCGGTGAATTTCCATCCGGCGACGAAAACGCCGCGCCGCGACTCAACGAAAAACCCGTCGCGCAGGCCAGCAGGTATACAGGCGCGCGTTATCAGGGCCAAGCGGGGCTCGCCTTATACGCGCCGCGCGCCGGGTGATTCACGCCGCGCGCGGCCGTGAATCAACTCGGCGCGCGCCGAGCGCCTCCGCCGAGGCCCTAAAAACGAGTCGCACGTGTGCGCTCGTCATTAGAGCCAAGAACGAGTGATTCGCGCGCTAATTGCGCCCAAGCCGATCGCTTCGACGCTCGTTTATATCGCTTTTCGATACAGAGATGCGCGTTATGTCTTTCAGGAAGTCTTTTTGACGGAATGTTTTTATTATATCCATGGATTAATTGCGCTTTTGAGCCTATCTTTTGTTGTTTCATTAGATCGAAATTAAATTTTTTTATATACAAAAGAATGATTTGAAAATACACTTGTTTTTATGTATAAAATTTATGTTTTTCGAACTTCAGGTAGCTTTCTGTGAGGACGATTAAAATATAAGTAATATCCACGTAGTAATGTAAAAGTCATATTTAGAGTTAATTTTCTGTCTTGGATCGAGTTTCTGATTTTCTTTCGATGAAAATTAAGTGTGGGAGTTGTATTTTCAATTTTCAAGGTGCTTGGAAGAGAACGGGATATGATGGGGCAATTTTCTATACGTCCAACTGCTGAGTACCCCATCGTGTCCCCACGATCTCTACATATTTTTTGCAAATATTATCCTTTAGCGAAAAATCGTAATTTTTTATGAGCTTTAAAAACGATAACGTTTTTACTTTATAGAAATTTTGTAATCGAACATTGTTTGTTGTATTTAGAAACTTGTTGAAAAAAATCTAACGAATGAATTTCATTGTGATAATTCATAAAAAAAAAGTGTAAACGTATATAAAAAATTGTTAACAATATTAACAGTCTCAACGCGTGGAATAAGCGAAATAAAAAGAAACGCAGCCGAGACAATATTTCCATCGCCATTACAACGAACGTATATTATTTAAGAATTAGACTTAGCGACGTAGTTTAAAAATAATGTTTATACGTTTCAGTAGTTTAAGACCAGCGCTAAACAAAATCACAACTGCGACTGTGCACGAAGCAAGTATTGAAAAATAAAAGAATGAAAAATATAAATTAGCGTCGCGCGTTGCCGCGTCGGAGCTGCGAGAGACGAATGTCGGACAACGAATTCGTCGCTCCTGTCGCGGCTCTTTTTCTCTCTCTCGCGACAAGGCGATTCTCGATTGCAGCGGTGCCCTAAATGGCTGCCCAAGGATTCGCAGATTAACTCATAACCATGTATATCGCACGTAATTTAGTACAATTGCCAGCAGGTTTTTGCCATTTTTCCCCTTTAGATTCCTCTAGCGGCTGCGCATTATATAGTTTAAGTTTAAAGGCATTACTCATTGCTTCTCTCTTTATGTTTTTCCTTTTCCTCCCCGCCGCGTTTCATTTCGCGCGCATGCGAATCCAGATCACGTACCGCGGGATTTTTTTTCCTACGTTTTCATTTTCCTAAGCGATTTGTACTGAGCCGTACTGTAATTTTACTTCGTCTAGTGTCGAACGCGTCGCACATTTCATAGTTTCACGATTCAAAGTTTTTTTTTGGTCAGTAGATGATAATCGCTCGTGCTTGGGCGTCCGTTTACTGGATGCTGCCTTTGAGGTTTTTCTGCCTTGAGAAATTCTTTTTTCGACGTTAAATTTATCCTTTTTTACTACTTGTAATCTAAAAAAGATTGTATTAATTACACGTAATCCGATTTATATGTAAGAATGTATGCAAAATAAAATACCTATACAAATTTAATAATCTCTGTATTTATTTTAAAAGGAAACCTTTGAAACATTGGAATCAAGTAATTACCTTAGAATAATTAAAAAATAAAAATTAAGATTTTTTATTAGGTATATTGGAAATGCGTTTTTATAAAAAATAAAATTTGTAATTATATACGGGTTTATTGTCTACAATAAAAAAGATGCAATAATCAATAATGAGATATAAATGTACACAATAAAATGTCTTTAGAACTAGGTACAAGTTTTAATTAATCACTAATTGAAAGTTATGTATACACTGATAATTAATGTATATACATAAATATTTGGATAAATGACAATAATCACATTTCTACGTATTCTCTAAAGTCAATAATAAAAAATATACTTATAATATACACATAGAAAATTCGGATAAGGAAAAAGTAATTCCACTCGTGCATTGGAATTATCTACAATTTAAAGCTCAAGACAGTATTTGAATGAATCAACAGTGAGAAACAAAGGACTGCTTCACAAACTGCATTTTTTTGTCGAAAAAACTGATCGGCTTCATCAATCAGTGATTAATTCTCAACTTTCGTCAGTTCTATGGATACGAGACGACAAATCCTTAACAAAATTATACTTTCACTCCCACCGACTCTTTCTTACTCTTTTCCTCTCAGTCTTCTCGGATTCTGTTGATTCCGATTTACTTTCGGAATTTTCGGTGCCTGGTGGAGCTGGAAGCGGTGGAGCTCCACCAATAGAAGGTGGTGGTGGAGGAGGGGGCGGCATAATGACTGACGGAGGTGTGATGGTTTGCTCCCACGTGTGATCGGATGAAGCTCGGAACTAAAATTTCAATGTATTAAAATACTTTGTCCAATTACATTAATTGAAGTTAACTTTTCTGATTTATTACCTGTGTATTATATTGGCTTCGGAAAGCTGCTTTCATTGCTGCAAGTCGGTCACTGCAAGGTCCTGCTCGCTCTAATTTCTTGACTACTTCGCTAACGTCTTTCGTTGCTTGTGAAGATGACGGCACAAACGAATCCGAATCGTCATTCTGAAATATAATGGTCATTTCATTAGTTATTCTGCTGATATTCAAAATACGTTTATTTTGCGAAAAATTAATTACCTGATTAGAGGATGTGTTCCTTCCACCACGAAAGCCAAAGCCAGCACCGCCGACGTTGACTTGCTTTCCTTTTCCACCTTTGAATCTCGATTTCCTGAACCAGTTGCTTTGAAGAGCCAAATCCATAAGGCTTTTTGGTACTTCTTGATTCGCCCCTTCTAGATTCCTCACGAGGTGTCCGGCGAATTCCTTGTCCTTCTCCGTCACTAATGTATACGCGGTACCTTTTTCACCGGCACGACCTGTCCTACCGATTCTATGCGTGTGCGTGTCAATGTCACGAGCCACATCATAGTTTACAACAGTACGAATGTGCGGGATGTCCAAACCTCGAGCTGCAGTGAAAAATTAATTCGCTTT
This sequence comes from Eurytoma californica, assembly GCA_035586675.1. Taxonomy (NCBI): domain Eukaryota; kingdom Metazoa; phylum Arthropoda; class Insecta; order Hymenoptera; family Eurytomidae; genus Eurytoma; species Eurytoma californica. The sequence continues at coordinate 16,710,711 of JAXIUT010000021.1, forward strand.
TCTTTGCTTAAAGAATCATTATATTTATTAAGTGGCAGTGCCATTGAATTATACCTGCTACGTCGGTAGCAACTAAAATGCTAACTGTTTTCTTTTTAAATGATGTGATAACTTTATTTCTTTCGAGTTGATCCATATCTCCGTGAAGCAGCAGCACATCGTGTTCTTTTAACTTTAAATTATTTGCTAACTCCTCGGCATTTAACTGTGAAAGAAGTAATTAAAAGTTTTATAAAAATTCGCCATGGAATATTTAGCAATAAATTATAAAGTTACCTTTTTAGTTACGAAAATTAACAAACTACCCGCACTTAGATATTCGACTATATTTTGATTTAACCAAGTCCATTTGCCTGTAGGATTATTATAAAAGACAATAACGTGTTGAGTTACGTCTGAATTAGCCTCTCCTACATCTCCTTGAACGATTCTAATGGGATCAGTTAATGCATCCCTTGCCAATTTCTCGATTCTTTTTTTAAATGTGGCACTGAACAGCAAGCACTGCCTTTCTGGTCTGACATGGTTGCAAATCGACCTCACCTGTGGTTCTAAAAGAGAAGAAAGAAGACATTTAAATTTAAACAATTCTTAACAGAAAGAAAAAAAATAAATTATTGTTCTAACTGCTTCAAAACTTACCAAAACCCATATCGAACATTCTGTCAGCTTCGTCAAGTACTAAAAATGTAACTCTCGTTAAATTGGTGGCTTTCATCTTAACCAAATCAATTATTCTTCCAGGTGTAGCAACTACTATTTCTGCACCACTTTCTAAAGCTTTACTCTGTTCCCATTTGCTACCACCACCATAACAGCAGCAAACTCGAATATTGTAAACTTTGCCAAATTTCTTTGCTTCATGGTAAATCTGTAAAATGAACAATTATAATATAACAAATGCAGTAATACTAAGATTTAATCTATTCAAATAAAATACGTAATAAAATATAATCACCTGTTGCGATAATTCTCTGGTTGGAGCTAAAATAAGTCCAATTGGTCCATCTCCAGGGGCTAATTCTTTCTGATCCATGATATGTACAAGCATTGGCCAAATAAATGCAGCAGTCTTACCGCTTCCTGTTTTAGCAATACCTATCAAGTCTCGACCACTCAATGCTGCTGGAATTGCTTGTGCTTGAATTGGAGTTGGTTGAGTATATTCGTGCTTTCTGATAGCTTTGATCAGTTGGTCATCAAAACCAAAATGTCCAAAACTGGTCACAGGATTGGGTGGTGATGGTCCGCTTACTTTAAGACCCAATGTTTTTTTCAAATCATCAATTTGTTGTTTGCTTAGACTTGCTATCTCTTCGTGAACATTATAAAAGTTCTTTTCAAATGGTTCATATGGTATTACGCTATGGTCTATCGGAGGTAAAGGATCAATCTCCTTCTTTTTGAGAGGAGCAATAGGATTTCCATCTTCATCATATTCAATTTCTTGATCAGAATCATCTAGATGAAGGCCAGCATTTGGATTCTCTTCCATATATCTAAAAGAAAAATAAAACATCATTATTAATAAAATAAACAGTTAAATTTTTGCTCAAAAATTTACCTGTAGTAACTTTCTTCATCATCTTCACCATCAATATCTGCTCTTATTCCTTTATATTTTTCTTCCTTTTTCTCTTCTGGATTTGGAGCTTTGGTTCTTTGGATTTCAGCATCTATTCCAGCCATAAAAGCATCAAGAGGATCTTCATCACTGTCGCTATCTGCTTTCTTATTTTTATTCACGTGTGCTTCATATGAAGGTGAACCAGGGGCTGGTATATACTCAAGTGTTGATGATGAAGGAGTTTCCTCATCATCATCAAAATACCTAAAGTTTTATCATTTAATTTTTCAATTTTTTGTTTCAAATATATTCAAATTTAATCATTTCAAAATAGTGATTGTTTTAACAATAATAATATTATTACTTACTCTTCTTCAGTTTTACTACGTTTTTTTGGTACTCCCCAACAGGCCGATAGAGCATTTTCAGTAATTGCATTCATAGTATGATATCCTTGTTTACTAAAGCCTGAATTCGGTGGTGGAGGAGGTATAGCAGCCCCTGTTCTTTTGCTGCTGGACATTTGGAATCCAGCAAAGCCGAATCCCTTTTGCTTCCTGTTACTTCGATGGTAACTCATTTTTCTCTTTTGTTAGTACAATTTTTTATCTAAAATGCATATTTATCACTTTATTTTCATGACCAGTAAAAGCAAATATAAAGAATAACTTATCAATTTAATTTTAATTTTAAAATTACATCGAATCTTGCAATAGTTACAGCAAAGTATGTACATAGATTTATATTTCATTAATGCGGCAAGCTACTTAATAATCAAATAATTAGTTTTAAAAAACAAATACTATATGAATAAGTACCTTTTTATAGGTTAGCTTTTTCTGATCGCAATAGATTAGTTACATTTATGCATGTAAAATAATAATATCATTGCGCAGAGATTAAAATAATATATTAAATTTTTAAATTACCTAAGAAATACAAATTTTTAGTGTAGAAGATCATTAATCTTAAATAAAATCACTTCACAGCCAACAGTATACCTACAACAACAAACACGCAAGTAAAAACACTTACGTTCCACAGTCCACTGTAAATTGTCCATTGATCGGTACTAGTCGGTAGAGTTCCGCGGCTTCTCCGGCTCCTCGTTGGTTAAGCAGATCCCTGTCTTTACTTTCGGAATTCATAGATGGCGTTTCAGTTCCAAAAAGACAGCAGTTCAAGCACTGCAGGGGTTAACTGAGCATTTTTGGATATAATGAACAGTAACAATATTTTTTTAATTTTATTTTATTAATATATTTTTTAATATCTATGTTATTAATACTATAATACCGAGAAAAAAATTTGTGGTGGCCAATTTACCCCTAAGAAGCCTTATTTTACATAGCATTCGTTTAAAAAAAGCATACGATTGAATAAATATTGAAATCTATATTAAGATACTTGTATTTTTTCAATACTTTATCTGTCT
>JAXIUT010000021.1:16713812-16724642 GCA_035586675.1 Eurytoma californica
TCTTGCAATTATCAAAATTTAAAGAAGACAACTGTAGTTTAATTTCTAATCAGATTTCTAAACATAAATCTATGTGGGTAACTATTTACCGACTTTCTTTTCAAAAGATAAGAAAAAGGTTTTTAATTGTCAAATACTTCATTTGTAAATAGAATTAGTTTAATATTGTGTAAGCACAGCAGAATTATAATTTCAATAAAATATAATTACACGGCCTCCTGTAAACAAGAAGAAAGTCTTTCATTACTACCCTCTAAGCCTCTAATATGTACTTTAATTCAGTATAAAGCGAATCTCAACATTAGAATAAAAGTAGAAGTGATTTCCGACCTGATTTCTATTCTATCGAAATCGGAAAAAATTCATTATTCAGCATCACACAATGCAAGTCAAGGCGAGAGAAATTACAATACATACGAATATAATTAATGATGATTTTATCGCGTTAATATTACGCAATATTTTACGTTTCATTAATCTATAAGGGGCGGGTGCAATAACGATACAAATTAATTTAATTCTTTTTATTATTATTTTGTTTCAAAGCAATAAAGATATGTCATCGGAGACTTAAAACTAAGTAGCGCATAGTTTAGCTTCGTAAGTTACAGGTATATAATATTTTTTGTTTCGCGCGATTAAACTACGCGCATGTAGGGCCACCCCCCGCGCAAAATACATAGACTAGTTTCAATAAAAAAAACTTACGATTATTATAAAATTAACAACGATAGAAAAGAAGATAAAGATGATTGTATTCGTTACGAGATTTTTGGTCTAGACTAAAGGCACCTTTTATAACATGCAATATTTACAGAAGTGCGAAAAAGAGTTAAGCGCTAGGTTATCTTATAGATTTCGCTTTGTTCCCAAAGGTTCAGTTTTTTAAGGTAAAGTTTACTTTTGACCAGATACATCTACGCATTGTTGCCAAACTTTTGACTTCTGTTTTTACTTTGCTGGATCCCGTTTTTCCATCATCTGTTTTGTTTACTTTTAAAGCAATTTTTTACAACGTTTATTCGTTTTTTAACGAATAGGAGTAGATATTTTGTTTTCGTTATTTGCAATTTATTCCAACGAAAAGCTTACCTAGGAACTTTTGAAAACTATCATTAGTTGTATTAGGTATACTCGTAGTTGTAGTTTGTTGTATATAAAGTAACTCATTTAATTAATCTGTGACAATTTCCAACGAATTTTTTTTTTTTTTTTTTTTTTTTAAAGAATTATGTAATATGAAATATATATTTAATATGTATTCAATAATGACAGAAACAATTAACAATCTTAAACTGAATTTTTGTAGTTTATAAAACAATTAATACTGGTTCTTTCAGATTTGATAAATTATAAAAATGACTGTTTCAGAATCTTCATTTTAAACATGCAATAATAATTTGAACCAAACAATAAATGAGCGCGCGTCAGTAACTCGAACTTGGTGGCGCCGATTCCGGGACGCTTAGGCACTTTACTTTCTACAATCTAAGTTCTATCATGCTTCATTTGCAAAGACTGTGACTTGATATATTTCTTTAATTTCCTGGTGTAACTTAAGCGTAAAATTAAACAATCTTTCATATATACGTAAACGCATAAGATACATAAATAGCTAACTTACGAAAGAAAATTCATATAAAGGAGAGTATTAATAACATGAGTCACGTTTTCATTACCCACAATAGCTTGGTCAGCTTCACAGTTGAATTATGACAATTTATAAAGGATTAAATTTTTCAAATTATTTCATAATTTCTCGATCAATTGTATTCTCTTTTTGTTTACTTACATTCATCAGCCATATCTTCAGTATTTTAATACTGTAAGTGTACACTGTATTGGCAACAAGATACTTTTAGTTTAGCTTCACTGTAAAGTTTCAAGATAATTGCTTTATAGAAAATATATTAAGATTTTGGAAATGTTAATTTTTTTCAGTAAAATATCTGAATCTTTGAAAATTATTTAAGGAAATATTTAAGTAATCGCCTTGGATTCTCATTAATTATTTATACATATATTACTTTTCTCAAGACATGCATGCATTTTATTTATTAGGGAAGTATTTTTTGTGATATATCTTTTTTCTCAGAATCTACGCAGGAGACTTTGGAAGTTATTCGACAATGACGATGTTTGAAAATATACGATTTTCGTCATTAAAACTGATTTTTTTATGCTAATAATAATGAATTATTGTGCTCCTATGTAAAATACACTTGCACGTTATTATTTAACATATTTTATTGATCTTTTTTTATTATTTAGTCTAATATTGTTTAATTTTTTATAAATTTGATAATTATAATATAATTAATATAATTTAAAATTACAAGTGTATAACTTACGCTACATTATTTGAAATTCCTCAGTGTACCTTTGCAGTGTTAAAATTTATAATTATAATAATAAATAAACATTTATTTTCATTAAATTTGAATACTTCAATGCAGCTATGTGACTTTAAATATTAATAAATGTTGAGTCAATCATTAAGAATTATACTTTTCTCTGCTAACGTATTATATTTATTACTTTTATTAAAATGACATGTCAGATAGCTAAGTAGAAAATAAATGTTATTAAATATACTACTATATTAATTATTTACATTAATGAGTGGTCTTTTTATAATCTTTATACTTAATGATTTATAAGAATCGTTTTAAATTTTCGTTTCAATTTCAAGAGAAATGAGTCTTTGAATATATACCTAATTTAATTCATATCCTCTTTTGAGTTATGATAAAAGGATTAAAATTCATTTTACAATATTTCACAATTTTATTTAATATTTTTATAAATTAATTTATGTTCAATATTGATTTTTTCTTATATATAATAATTATGTAAATCACAGAGAAGTAGACTTCGGACTATGTACAGAAATTGAATGTGCCCTAACTAATATAAGCAATTGTTTTGTTTACAATACTACAATGTAGGCGAATTAGATCATGAGTCCTCTAAGAAACTTTAACACCCAATGTTTAACAAATTTCTTTTTCCAGCGGGATTATGGCTAAGCGTGAAAATAGTTACTATCCTTTTACGAGTAAGAATGCATGTAACAAAATTAGATTGTACTTTAATTTTTTAACGCTGACAAATGCAACATGTCCTTTAATTCCTAAACTTAAACAATTAATCGTAAGTATACACTTTTAGATGTAAATCGATTGAATCTAAATAAACTAAGGCTTTACAGTGTAATCGTTAGATTGTATAGGTATTTAGGTGCTCGAAGCAAATGATCATTGCCGCTACGTAAGCAATTGCCCCTTTAACGTTCAATTATTTCGAATGTTACCCTCAGTATATTACATTATGTACAGTCGCTTACAGCAATGCGTGTAAAGTAGGAATCAATTTTTTTCCCGTGTACATGTACGCACTTCGTATAAACATGTATGTATCTTATCGCATTTACGCGTCGTCATCTTGTGGACATAAAATACGTAGTGCAAGCAGTTCGTTAATTATTTTTTAAACGTAGCAAAACTACACGTACGGACTTCGATATGAATCGACAGTTTTGTGTGACCACTTCTTTTTATTTTTTAAACTGGTGTGCGCTTATGTGTATGTTAATTTCATTTTTATTGCGTTCCTTGATCCACGATTTACTCGAACTTCTCACCCTCTCGACCTTTATCACAAGACGCTTATCGGCTGGCGCTGAACAACCTTTAAACGAAAGGAATTCGAAATAATAGCACACCTGTCGAGGATTGTTAGCTCAATGCTAATTTTCCTTTTACGTCGTAAACATTTTTTAACGAAGGTAATCACAACGCCGGTAATCGGATTTTTCCACACGAGATATTCGAGGCACGAAATTGACTTTTTGCAAAAAAAAGAAGGAAAAAAAAAGGCTCGGAATAACGAAAAAGCACCAGTTTCGCGTTAAGCGCCTTTTCCCGGCTCTCAATCAAAATCCCAAATCGTTCCGATACGCTCCCCTTTTTTTTTCTCCCACTGTAGTCGCTGTAAAAAGATGCTCGTTCGACGGGCTATTTGTCGACGGGCGATAGCGCGTCTACACGCGCGTAACGGACAGATTACGGCAATCCGGTTGACTCCCCGCGATCGTCGGAATTTTAAGCGTCACTCCATTAAACTTCGTCCTCCATACTGCGCAGGGGGATCTGCTGCTTTTGTGCAAGTGCATTGAGCACGTACATGAGCTGGTCCAATTTCTTGTCCATTATCGACAGCTGTAACAATAGAATTGAAATTACGCAAAACCATTAGCGCCCCCTCGCGCTTTAATTGGCCTTTTGTCCGCGTGAGTCTTTTAGTCGCGAACTTTTAGTGTTTTCTTTTTCTCGCCATTTACGCTCTTTTAATGAAACCCGAGCGAACGCGCGGGCACGGGAAGTGTCTCTAAAGGCGGCCGGTAATTGGATTGGACAATATTTTCATGGTTATATTCGTTAAGCATTTGTTCTTTGCCGGACAAATAAGGAAAACATTAAAGTTTTCATCATATACGGCTGAAATTTCAGATGAAGAACCGATACTGAATAAATATTAACCCCGGGGCTGCCCTAGGCAGCCGAGTATTTGATCTACGGAGTCGGTATACTAATGTATTTACGCTTGGTGGGTATGACATTTAAGCGGGACACCTGCGTAAAATTCTCTCACGTTTCTATTAAAAATAAATTGAAATAAAGAAAACCATTTTTCTTCTAAAAACGAATCTGCATTTTAAATTTTTTATTGCTATATTGTGCGTTTTTCTTGTATTTTGTTTTAAACGACTCGAACAAAGAGCCGGTAAACATTATAGCGTATAACACAAGTAGTAACAAAAAATGTAAAAGATAAAAAAAAAACAACGCTAAAAAATAAAATAAAAAAATTGAATCCATTGTCCGTCAATATTAAATAAAACCAAATGGGAATTTGCATGAAAAGTTCCATTACATCGATCAGAATATCGAAAAATAATCGACTCGTATTTTTCTTTTTTCAATTTAAACGCCTATTAAAATAGATATAGCAAGTAAAAATTTACGGCAATATATTGTTCACGCAACATCCCATTCCTCTAAAAAAATAAGCCTTCGAAACTGGAGTGCAGAAAGGCATAGAATTCAAATGGACAAGCACGCGAAAATGCGAAATCCAAAATGACAAGCGGGTTCGCGAGTCCGTATAGAAAAAAAAACGAGGAGGGAGGAGGTAAAGAAAGAAAAATACGTGAGCATTCACCTGCTGCTCCACTCTGTAGAGGCGGGCGCCTATTGTCATTGGCTTGATGTTACCTGCTCGATCGATTCCCGCAAGGTAGCTGCCCGGCTTACCCAAAGTTTGGTCGAGTCGCCTCTGCAGCTCCTGTCGACAAAGCATCGATTTTTATAACGGGACGCCGGCGCGCGCGCGGCCCTACGGCCTCCTAACACCTTGGGGCTATCATATCGATTCGAAATCCATGCATAAATCTCCATTTTGCATTTTCACGCCCGCTGACCTCAATGTTCGCCGGCGGAGTGCTGCCCCGGCATGCATATACACGATCCCCGGGAGGCTATATAGCGCCAACCCGGCGAACGTTTGTGCGCGATGCATCTTTTTTTTTTTTTTGGCGCGCGCGCGGTTCCCAGGCTTTGACCGGAGCCGGCACTTCCGATTTATGTCCGACTCGCTGATGTATCGAGCCAAGTGCCCCGTGGTGATTTTCGATATTTCAACGAGTCGCAGTGCGAGCGGTCAATACCGGGCCGTACGAAACTCTCGACTCCCCGACGCGTTAATGGATTTCATTTAATTTGATCGCGTGCCGCGATGCAGAAAATGAACCGTAGATCGGCCGGTAAAATTGCCGTTTTTACAGTAGCGCATTAAAATTACTCTCATTAGGAATTCCAGTGATAAAAAAAAAACGGAGGGAGCAAAAAGGGAGAGCTTAATTTATTTGCCGGAGCTTTCGATAAAAATGAAAAATGTAAAAGAAAAACAGCTGCCGCGTCGTACTCACCTTAATTCGCACCATCATGTTGAGATGACCTTGGCTATACTGTTCAATGACATCCCGTACATCATAGGGCTTGCGTGCCTGCTGGAACTTGCGACGAGCAACGAAGTACTTGATCTTGCGAATGGCTCTTATCGCGTTCCGGTGTGCCTCTGTCAATCTAAAGTTTTTATATTTAATTACGTATTCGTGCTGCAAGCGAGATCATTTAACGATAGTACTTTTTTTTTCAATGTATTTACATAGTTGTACAGTGACAAGACTGCATTATCAATGTCGTTACTTTTTTTTTCTTTGTTTTCGCCAATAACGTTGGCTCTATACCGACGTACGTATCGAAACATACAAAAAAAGTGTTCATAAATTTTCGCCGTATTAAAGCTAAAGCTTCGTGCGTTCGATAACAATGAATTTTGGATTATGAATTACTAATTGTTCGTTTGATTAAGTATTCTCCAGATCCGTGGGTTGTGCGCACTTTATGACTCTATATAAGCCCTAATTCATGCAAAAAAGATCGTGCGTGCGGTGATACTTGTAAAAACATTAATATTTTACTTGCAATTGCGACGAGGCTGTAAATGCAGTTCCAATAATTCTGAATTAGCACCAGCGTTTCGACGTTGCGAGTGTCTAAGCCTTTTTGCAATTGTGACGTGAAAAAAAAAGTCTACTGCCTGATGGATGAATGAAAGTACATTGATAGCTCTTTATTAGAAACAATAATGTAACGAACATAAAAAAGTAGGTGACTGGTGATTTCGTCAATTAACATCAAGTGTTTAGTTCCTAACAGACTATATCAACTTTTAAACAGTAAACCAAAAATCGATGCTCTCCGTATCAACTGAAAAATTATTCATAAATATTGTATTTACAAAACATCTCTATCCTGTGGTTCAAATCCGACGCAGAAGACCGAGCATTTGCGTAAACAGCAAGTTTGCCGCAAATGCGAGTCACTCAGCGAATCTCATGAAGCCACGGACGAATTGTGCACTCCATCAACAAAATACGTCATCATGCGACTATATAACACATTGAGCTAAAAAGAGTTACACGATACATCATTTCGAGACACGAATGTATTATTAAAGAACCGTTAATTTCAAGCAAACGCTTCCTCGTTATGCTTCATTGTAAAGTTTGCGTGGGATACGACCGACTCTAGGAGACACACGCACACACAGCACAGACATACGAGCGCGCAGCCTCGAACGTGAGCACAGCAACAAATAGACAGGGCAGCAGCAGCATCGGAAAACACTTCTCCGAGGTTCCATTCAAGCGCAATAATACAGATCTCCCCGGTTTTTATGTGCCAGGGCTTTCCATCGCCGGCTCCCCGTGCAATATACCAGGGCCGCGTGCCGCGGCGTTATTGCTTTTTCGCGCGCGGCCTCTCTCTCTCTCTCACACAAACTCGTGTTTGCGCGTGTATCCGTGCACGCAGACTTTCCACTTTCGCGCTCGCGGACCAGACGGAATAATGCATTTTGTCTCTACTCACGTAGTCACTCGTTGGGGCTCGTCGATGTCGATGTCGATCTCATCGCTGGCCGCTTCCGTCACGGAACTAGTCTGCGAAGTGAACAGGCTTCCCCTGCAAAATTGGAAATGCGCAACACACACATTCAGCCGGCGCTCATCTCGATTGTGACGGCCAAGGCGGTGGGGATGATGAGAAGCCGATCGCGGGGGTGTGTCGCGCGCCTTTTGCCCCATCGGGAACGCGAGAGAAAGCGTTCTTTTTTCCGTTTCCTTATTTCCGTACTTCGATTTCACCCGGTATTTCCTTATCTGCTTTTTCTCGTTTTTACGTGCCGGTTTGTACCAGACCCATAAACCCAACACTTGACATTGCTTGACCTTAAAAGGTAATTGTCGTATCGAGCCAGTTGCGGCAAGCGTAGTTCAGTGAGATGCAAAGTTCGCAATGTTGCTGATAGCCGGCTGCAGCTCTAATTTTTCATTTATAAGCGTTTGCCTTATTTTTAGTTTTGATTACTGGCAATTTTTTGTCTCTTGTAATGACGAAACAACGAATTTGGGGTAACTTCATTAAAAAATCCTCTTGTCACCATTGTGTACCGCAAGTTCAGTTGTTTTCCTTTTACTTAGTGAAATAGTGCTTGTATTTATTTTTTTTTATTCAAGAAGGTACGTTAAGAAAGTGCTGTTAAAAAATGTGTGCATTATTTTCACAACAATAAGCGTGGTTTATGTATAATTAGATTTTCTGAAAGCTCAGATAGTAGATGTATTACCTTTCAAACTTTATTTAAAAGATATATGTATGATATATATAATATAATTAATCATAGTATATTGTGAACTACGAGTACAGTCTAAGATTATTAATAAAAAATGTTTTTGCCAGAAGTCGGGCAAACGCCAACGTCGCGAAATTTGTCTTACTCCCCCGCGTATTGTCGTAAAAGAAAACGCGTAACTCATTTATTAAAAGATTCGCGACATTTACGTGACGATTTATCAAGTCGAACGTTCCTTTTTTCCCCTCCCATGCGATTTTTTTCATGGAAATATGAAGAGAGAAAATCGTTTATCAGGGGTCTTTTAATGTGGCAACGGGGCAAATCATTCGTATTATAGTACGCTGAGCGATTATATCGCTTATGAATTTCTCGATTCACTCGGATAACCCTAACGAGTCCTAATTCCCGTAGTTTACGTAAGCCGATTTCGGCCCGATTATTCACATCTGCGATAGGCACTGGGCCTGATTACGTAAATGCACGCTAGACGGATCGGCCCAATTAGAAGCGCGATAAATAATTGGAAACATCGCGGCTGCTCCAGGAAACGGCCGTGTACTACAGCGCAAGTGTCCGGCTTATATCGCGCACGTGGATCGCGGAGAGAGAAATTTTGAAAATTACACGAAACAAAAACTACCGCGACGAGAATAGACTCGCCGATGGTATCGTGGATTTGCCTTATGCGCTGAATAAAATAAAAAGTGCTCGGCGATGAATTTTCAATGCGAAACGAGTTCAAGGATGCAACGTCAATTTAAGCGATAAACATCACTGATTTAAACAATTTAACATCGGCCGCGCGCGACGCTCGATGAAAAAAAAAAACAACGAATACGTGCGCGAGGATGTCGCCCTGATACACCCGCCGATAGGAGTGCATAAAACAGCCGGTTCGCTGAATTATTGACAAAACGAAGAAAAAAAAGAATTATAAGGGAAACGAATATCCCGTGCGCGGCCTCTATTAAAATTCATTCGCGCCAGTCTGCGCGCCTAATAGAATTACCCGCGAAAAAGAGGCGGCCAGAGGGCAAGGTAAACTTTTGAAAAAATCATGCCATCCCGGCGGATATCAGGCATGAAATATTCCGCCGCGGAGTGAGAGGAGGAGACGGAAATGCCCGAAAGATCCGCTGATTATCCCTTTCCGGGCTGCGCTCGTGCGTATGAATTTTTTAATTTCATGCATGCCCGCCGACGGTCGTCCGCCCTCGTATCGTATGAATGAAATCGAATTTAATAAATATCAGATATGCTCCCGGGGCGTACTAAGAAAGCTTATACCGCGGCGCGTCCCCGAAAATCTCTCCCCGTCCCCGCTCCCGGCTCCCAGACGCGGTAAACCGAGCCGAGGGTTGGATGTACAAGGCTCCCGAATTCCTTAGCCTCCGTCGACGAGGGTAGGTTCTCGGATGCGCCCGCGAGCTAAAAATAAACGCGGCGCGCGCGCGAGCGCGGGGTTATTATGTGCCCGAGATTCCGGGAGGGTGGGTGGTCCCCGGCTCCGTTTACGAATTTTTATTGCCGGCGGCGCGCGCGTGCTCCGCTTTGCGGTGGCACCGCTGGGAATTAGTGATATTCAATCTCCGTTTTGAAGTCGTATTTTTCGCGTGTCAGCGATACCCCCCGCCCGGAGTCGGAGGATTTGTTTCGTTCAATAAACCACGAGAAATGCCGGCCCCACCGCGCTCCGTCCCGCGATCGTAAAAAAAAACTGCTTATCGAAATTTTCCCTTTGTGTATTCTAATTTTTGGTGAAGTACGCGCTCCGTCGCGGAGAGGTTTACGTCGTAAACTCGTCGAGGAATTTCCCGTAGGTCGTAATGATTTTCGCCGATGGTAATGTGCGGCCTGAATTTCTGCTAATTCGAACGAAATTAATTGAGACTCGTTATCAGGGCACTGACTGGACGACCAAGTCCGCCGGGCACGAATTTACGGAAGGATCCTCAAAGCGCCTCGTGCTCGTAATTTCCTTTTTTTTTTCTACCCGGGTCCCATTATTTATGCAGATCTTCATTAGAGCGAAAGTAGTTTTCGGCCTGTATCGAGCGCCGAGATCTCCCCGCACGTCCAAAACACATCGTCGCGATACATAATTCCCGAGAAGCCGACGGCGCTGATTCGAACGCGCGGCGAACACGAAAATTCACGTGTCGAAGGTGCGACGACACCGGAGGGGCAGGCAGCAGAGGAGAAGAGAAGGGGGCGGTCGACGCGATGAAGACCGAGAAAATCGATCGCAGGTGCGAGAAACGACATCACACACGCGTGGGCGTTTATACGGACTCGTAAAAGCATGCGTACGTAATGGGGGGGTATAAGGGGGACGAGGGGGTTATGCCCGAGAGGGGGTGGAGACTCACCGGTTTTCCCTCCTGACCCGGTTTGGCGTGCAGGCCTTCGGCTCCTCCATGTAGAAGATGATGTCGCCCTCGTTGTCGAGCCGCGAGTCCGTCTGCGAGCTCTGCGTCCCCGTGGCCGCCGCCGGGATGTTGGCCCCCGGCTGCTGCGAACCGGCCGCCACCGCCGACGGCTGCTGCTGCTGCTGCTGCTGCTGCTGCT
>JAXIUT010000021.1:16724742-16738468 GCA_035586675.1 Eurytoma californica
GCTGCTGCTGCTGCTGCTGCTGCTGCTGCTCGAGCTGCTGGACGTCCATGCGGTTTCGCGACTTCCGGCGCTTTAAGACGCTCGCCTTTTTTGCCACCTGAATGATCAGAGACTGAACCCCCGATGCCCGTTACGTAAAAGCCAACACACACAGCATGCACTACCCTAAAGATCAGTTTTCTCTTTTTTTTTCTTTCGATTTTCTAAGCTGTACTTTTTTCTCTCTTTTCGACAGCACGGCTCACCTCTAGAACATTGTCAAGCCCACGAAAAGCAACGACTTGCGAGCGCCGACGGCTCGATCGTTTCTCTTTTCTCTTTTGCGCGTACTTTTTTTTTTAGCCGCGTACGAGATGAGGTTGCCCAATGCGTTCGAGGAGAGTTTTTTGTCCGACTCGAACATGTTTCGTATGTACAATGACGTGACAATTCCGTTTTTTCCGTTCTCACTGCATCGGTTTGTTTATCTTTTCTCTTTGACCGTTTATCTAGCGCAGCACTAATTAAATCTGAAGCGAGTGTATTTGCAAACGAGGCACTGCTCGAGTAGCTCTGCAGCGAGTTTAAAGAAAAAAGCAAAATGTAGGCGAGGAGATAAGTCAGATAAGTAAACTGTCGATGCATTACGAGAGGATTACCGGGCCGAACTTACGTAATCGGAGAATTCGCACTCGGTTGAGTCGGCTAAATTGAACGGCTACGCCTTTAATCTTCCCGCGAAAATTAAATCCGCTCTGTAATTTATTTTTCGATCGTTCCTTTTGCAACGAACTCGAGCGAAGTTTATAAACCGATCGATAATTAGAACCGAACGCCACTGGCTATACGATGACGTCAGGGTGCACAGGTATTATCAAACAGGTCGTGTCGGCCTGATTCCGGATCAGCGCTCCGATAGAAAATTAATTATTCCAGGTAGACAAATCAAGTAGAAACTATTCGGAGCACCAAAGCTCGCGATCTATTATTTAATAGTTTTAGATTAAAATGCACTAATTAACGTTGCTTCATAATTAGCGCTTCGTCGAAATGCTCCATTAGGGAACAACAATGCACCGCGACGAGCGTCCGACGTACCGAAATAAATTGAATTAAAATAAATTAAATTAAATTAAATTAAAAAAAAATAGTAAAAGAGCGCTTAATAATTTTCAGTGAATGACTCTGTCAATAAGAATCCCGAGCGGGATAAACCGGCGCGCTACGTCGCGTCTCAAACTTTAAATCCGATATCTCGCATTGAAGCTCTAAGCCGGCGACGATGCGTCCGCGCGCGTAGAGCCTCGTCTGACGTTTGAAAAGATGACCGCCGAGCCGAACTGTTACAATGCCGCGGCGCCGCGCGAAAAAAGGTCTTCGCATCGACCCCCGCGAAAGGAGAGCGATGGCGAATAGCGAAAAATGCACCGACGTCGCTACCTGTCACCGAAAAAAAGCGGCCCGAAGAAAAGCGTCTTCCAGCCGAGAGACGCCTATTATTACGCCTCGACGTCTATAAATAAGGCTCTAATGCTCTATTAAATGACAAGGTAAAAAGGCCGCGCGACAAGACCTTCGGTAGCTCGCCGAAGCAATGCCTATCAAGCGCCCGGCGCGCCTTACCCACATTTTTTTTATTTTCATCGCCGTGAAAGCTCGCGACGGTAGGACGATTAAGAGAAAAAAAAGCAGCGACGTTTATCGCGCGGGATGTTTGGGGAGACGAGCTGAGTTACACATCGTGACGCCTCGCCGGACGACCCAGAAAGCAGCGCGGCAGACTTTACACACACCTCGGGGGAGAGAGCTATATACACAGGAGCGTGCATTCTTTTTGCATTATTTATGCCGAAAAACGCGTGCTGCCGCTCGGCGTTACACACATGCTGGAGTAGGACGAGGGACGAGGAGGGATGAAAACACAAACACGGCCGAGGAGGTAGGGAGCGGCTCGCGACAAAGCTCGACAAACGCTCGTTCAAAAGGCACAATGAGCCGGCCGGCTCTCCACTCTGTGTCAGCCTGCGCGAAACAATGTAAACGCGAGATGCCTGGCATCGCTTACAAGGGCTTAAAGCTTCAAGCCCCGCCTCGATATTGAACTTTCGCGTGTTGCTTCTCTCTCCCTCTTTTTTCGTTATCCATCTCCCTCGCTGTTTCTCCATCGGGAAGCTCGACAAATAAAGTTACTCGATACTTTGCATAAGGTCGGCCGATTGGAAAACTTGGAATGCGCGAATTTATTTTCATTTTCGCGCGGGCACCGGAGCTTTGGCTTAAATTCCGCTAAGAGGATAAACTTTAGTTTTGAATGGTCCGCGTGTACCCGGTTTGCAGGGTGTACGGTCGAGATAACTTAGTTTCGAAATTTTTTTTTGCAGCGGAGCAAGACTGTTTTGCCTGTGTAGCATTTCAGATGCATTATAGTTTGCAGAGCGAGTTTATAGAGTAGTAAAAAAAGAGAGGCTATAGTAAATAGTGCTACGCTTTCATGTTTTATTACTTCTTTTTTAATTGCGATTAGGAAGAAGTAAAAACGGAATTTTAGAATGACTTAATCGCTCGATAACGAGATGCTTTAACTTCGCTTTAGAGTAGTAGGTTTTTAATTTTAATTACTTATAAGATATAAATAATTGTTTAACGTGCGAGTAAGTTCAAAAAATTATAATGAGAGGAAAAAGAAGTGTCGTATAGTAAATGTTATAAGTACTCTAGATGCACTACGTTTGTGTGCGTATTAGTCTAATAAAAAATTGCCTTGTAGTAGAGCGAAAAATAAGTGCAATTGAGAAAAAAAGGTATTAGTATATAAAAGTATAAAAATAAATGATTCTTGCTTTACGTCAACTACCATTACTAGTTAAGGAGCGTCGGGCAAAAACACACTCTCTAGTAATTACGATCGATCCAGAGATATTCCCATACTCGTAAGGATGCACTGATAATAATCTTCTTTCTCATAACTTACACAAACGAAACGACGTGACATCAAATTTTCGCCGGGGGGAGTCAAATTATTTAAATGCGCCGTAACACTCGACATTACGATACACATCTTCCGAGCTAACATATTTACTGAAATCCAATGTCAATGAATAACAACAATATTCGCTGGGTGCGTATTGTGGCCAAATTGTGAACTTCGGGTGCACATCCCATATAACCACGCAGAAAGTAGCACCACGGACAAATCATGAACTTCGGGTGCACATCCCACTTAACCACGTAGAAAGTGACGCCATTGCGCACGGAGCCAATAACGAGCTAAAGTTTTGCTTATTAATTAAGTAAGTGAAGTAAGAAAAGAAGCTGTACATCAGCAAAGAGTATATTAATCTAATCGAGCCACACGTACAAATAAACTACTTACAAAACTCGGCGAGTACGTCCGTACGCAGCGAATCGAGTATGCATACAATTAATAGCTTAGCCGGTGGAGACGTCGGGTGTGCGCGCGTGCGCGCACTCCTGGGGGATTTCAAGCGGCTAACTCGGAAACATTTACATCCAACACTTAACGGCAACGTGCAAATTCGTCAAATTGGTCCCGGAGCGGAGAGTGCATATATGCGAGGGGGGGTGTCTCGGCGTATTGTACGGGGGACGTGTTCCGAGCGCATCAGTGGGTTTAGGGGCTTACCTTTCCGAGCGGCGTGGCCGGCTGTCCCGCGGGCGCGGTGTCCTTCACGTAGATGTTCCAGGTGGCCACGCTATTGGTCGACTTCTCCGCGGCGTGACACCGCCACAGGCACTGGATCAGCATCGCGGCCGCCGGGATCTGACGGTTGAAGTGCTTCTGGCGCTGCTTCTGCTGCACCTTCAGCGCGAAGCCGGAACCTAGGATTCCCTGTTGATGGTTTCAACATTTCTCGACGTTAGAAATTTAAATCATCGATTTGTGTTTGTTTCTTAATCCATTAATACCAAGCAAGCAAGTTCCGAACAAAGGAATTCGTGTATAAATGTTTTATAAAGGACAAAACTTCATGCATAATTATTTACTAAAATCAATATTTATGTAAAAACTATTTATTTCTCAAATAATGAAACATGAACAAATACTGAATTCGAGTAAAAAGTGTGTCAATTTGAACACAGCGTATCGTTAGAATTGAGCACTTCATAAAGTTTAAGAAGATGTTCAATCTTGACGGCATCTTGAAGTGTTTTAACTTGGTCTTTTGTTAAATTTAAAATTTAAAAGTTTCAATTTCTCAAGACCTTTTATATAACGCATTTCGGAGAACGCAGGCGGTATTAAAATTTAAAAAAGTAA
Source organism: Eurytoma californica (assembly GCA_035586675.1). Taxonomy (NCBI): domain Eukaryota; kingdom Metazoa; phylum Arthropoda; class Insecta; order Hymenoptera; family Eurytomidae; genus Eurytoma; species Eurytoma californica. Next base: position 16,729,001 of record JAXIUT010000021.1, read on the forward strand.
ATAGTGAACTTACAGCTGGAAGTGCAAAAAAGGATATGGCAAATACGCTGAAGCAGGAAGCGACGATCTTTCCCATCCACGTCTGGGGGACTGCGTCGCCGTATCCTATCGTTGTGACGGTTATCTACATAGAAATAATTTTTTTTTAATTCTTACAATTATTCACTTAAATTATGTCGTAAAAATGAATTTCTTCTATTTTCGCATAAAATTATCTTTGAATAATAAATTTCGATGTAATCAAAACTAAATATAAATCTGAATGAAATGGAAGAATCTATTTAAAGACTCGTATTGTTACTTAATGCGTCCTAGTTAACAGAGTTAGCTTATTCAGAGCTCGCGAATCTTTAAATTCTCTCTCTCATCCGAGCGTGAAGTTCCGCGAAAGGGTAGCGCTTTTGAATGTCACTTACCACGCCCCACCACAAAGCGTCGGCGTAACTGGCAAAGTCGGCTCTCCCTTGTGGTCCGACCACGTCCTTTTCAGCCAAATATACAAAGTAACTGCTAAATATGAGACCGAGAAATCCTATGTACAGTGTAGTTATTAATTCCTGAAATAAAAGCCAAACGAGATTCTCGTCAGTCGTAATTTCATTGCCTCCTCTCTCGCGCGCCTCTCGTTTCGTGCACTCGGCTCCGCGAGGCGATCATTTTTTATTACCGTCTGCGCCGGCTGTAAAGAGTACACCGACTCTCTTCTCTCTACAGCGCGTTTCCTCCTCCCTCTCCCTCTTTATTACGCGCGAGCTCGCCCCCTCATCAAGGTCCCGCGGCGCGAATCGATATATTTATATTGTCATCGCGTGCCCGGCGCATTATCGTCGAAATATAGGCCTCCGTCATTTTACACTGATCGATTCGACAATTGCATCCGGAAGAGCGCAATCGGGGAGCGCAGCCTGTCTCGTCGCGTTCATTTTTAATCGCGTCCCGCCGCGACTCTGAAGCGCGCGTTATTTATCGTCCGGCTAATTAGGCGGCTCCAAACTTATCCCTATGCCCCAGCGAAACTTTACGGTCTCGTGGCCCCGATAGTACTTGCGCGAGCGCGAGGTGAATTTCGAAACTCGTCGCTCGCACGATTTCGCGTGGGTATCGACCCGCTCGCCCCGCGAAATCTTAAATTTATTTAGACAAGCCACGCACGCGCGGGGAGAACGTGCGTGTAATATACGCTGACGATTCCTTTTCAACGTGGGCGGACCGCACTTTTGCACTAATTCAATTTCCGCTAAATGGATTGCAGCCCGGACCGAGCCGTCGATGATGTAATATCGACCGGTGAAATTAAAGTCGGTTCGGTGCGTAGAAGGAGATAGTTTTTCGTTACCTGGCGATGAATAAAAACTACGGATCCAAGAAGTCTCCAGGTACCTCCTTGGCGATCTACATGGAGCATTCGTAAAATTTGCAGAAATCTAATGCCACGAATGGCGGAAGTGGCGAAGACCTGTCCGTTGCTGCCCACCGATAGAACTACCATCGACGCCACCACAACGATTAAATCTGGAACGAATGGCATTTTCACCCTCGTAAATTTGAATCGCGCGCGCATTAATTCTCGTATCAAGGGGGCGGAGGGAAGCACTGACCTATTATACATATTGGTTTTCGAATAAATCTCATTCGACCGCAACATCCCATGTACTTCGACCTGCATCCAGCACTCCATAATCGCACCAAATACTCCACGCCAAAAAATACAACCAGACATATTTCCTGGAAAGCGAAGCAGAGAATGGCGGAAAATTAGCGGACTGTGCGGAACGCAACGAGGGTGGGATACAGAGCAAATCGGAGATCGTCCAGTTAAACGGTTTCAATGCATCGAATGCTGTATGAATTAAGCAAATAGGGTTTAAGTAGCGCCTACTATAAGAAAATGGATAGGGCAATTTAACCTTTGCGGGCTCATTGTCTTCGGGTATAGAATGATTGACGCGGTGCATGCTAAATCGTCGCGCCCTGCGACAATGTTCATTTAACTTTCAACGATTTTTACTTACCATCCAAAATAAAGTTTCATTCGCAAAATCACTGTACTCGTCTATCGTTGATAATACACTAAATATAAGGCACACCAATACCACCATGAACCTAGAAGGGAAAAATGTTTTGCGTTCCATCAGCATGTTCATCAAATATTAAAATAAATCTTTGATACTTTGTTAAAGCCAATGTCTTCATAAATCCACAGAGAACATAATTTATCAATGAAGGTTTTTGCGTATTTCCTTTTTTTAAAGGTGGAATAACATGTCATCGCAGATATTAATTCAAGTTTCGTATTTTACTATCTGCATAATTTACCGAATGTAAAAGGTGTGTCAGATAATAGAAACTGATATTTTGAGCATATAAATATTTTTTGTGGGAGAAAAAAAAGTGACTGATATCTACCTCCAACAGTGATACATCTTTTAACACTCGACTGCGGCTTGAATAAACGGCACGGGTAACATTTTAGCAATGGAAATGGGACGATAAAACATTAATTTTAATAAATTTCGGAAAATTCGGTACAATTCAAGGCTAGGAAAACTAATGAAAATTAAGCTTGAATAAGCTGCTGGTTAAAGCCGCCACATCGCGCCTTCGGCGCAGTATGAAAGCGCCAGGTAGCTTAAGGTAAGATTAAAATTTCAATTATTAAGAGTTGAGTTATTAACGAGCTTATAAGAAGTGTCCGGTGGAAAGGCGCAAAAGCCTGCAATTTGTTATTCATTGGAAGTGTCATTGGGCCGGACGGACATTAAGATAAAGTACTGACACCGAGAAGTGGTAGAGGAAGCATTTCCATCCCGTGGGACGTTCCAGGAAGTTATAGACTTGGCCCTGGAAAGTTGCCTTTCCAGCGCGTCGATGTTCTTTCACGCGATACCGGCCTTCCCATGTGCTTCGGTCGCCGCCGGTTACGCCCGCCAGCTGCAGTCTCGGATCGATTCCTATAAAAACGGAAGAGGAAAATCGTACAATGAGGCTAAATCGATCGGAGGGGTCGGGAGACTAATCAGCCGTCGTCACGTACAGGGTCGTTCGGGAGAGTCGAGCAAAGTTAAAGAATAAAACGAGTAATATTCGAAACGAGGCGGTGGCGCACGTTACACGATGTGCGCGCGTCACGGCCCCTCAGATAGGACTCGGAGCTTCCACTGCGCTTGTTTACCGAATAATGATTTTTTCATTAATAAGTGCCCAATTTTTTTTCACTTCTGGAAAGGATTTACATTTTTTTCCCGATGTGTACAAGTTTCTTTTCTTCCTTTGTAGACATTTTTCTGTTCTTCAATTAAAAGGGTTAATTAAAAATGACTTTAAAAATTGCTTTTCTTTTCAATCTAAACAATACTTTTTTAACATTGATAAATCGAATAACAAGGTATTGCTTATCTGCAAATGTTTCAGTAATTACCTGCGGTATCGGAAATCAGAAAATTTTTTACATTCCATTTTTCATCGGTTTAATTACAATTACAATGCAATCTGCAGTAAGCGCCAAACTACTCGTACGTTCGATTCGCAAGTGATTATCTACAAGGTGAAACGAAAATAGTGAAAACTACTCGGTCGCGTTGAATAAAAAATCTCGCTCATCAGCGTAGCATTCGCATCATTCCGTTTAACTACTTCTCGCATAAAAATAGATTTAAATGAGTGGTTTGCCCGTTGCATAAAACACGAGTTCCATACCGATCTGATGCACTGTCGCTTATTCTGTCGAGAAAAAAAGGCCTCCATTGAAGAAAAAAGGAAAAACGAGTATAAAGAAAGAAAAGAACTATAATGAAGGTGGATGAGGGGTAAGGGGGGAACCACCCGGTACGTCCCGCCGGCATTGACCATGAGATTGACCGGCGAAGGCGTCGACGTTGTCCGACTGCAGGGTGGTCGTGTCGGAGAGCGGCGACGGGGTAGGCCTGATGTCGACCGTCGGCTCCAGGTGGAACAGGTCGCTCTTGCCCGCCGCATTGCCGCTGGGCCCGACTTGCGTTATCGTTACGTTGAGCGAGCCGCGGTTACCTGCTCCGTGGGGAAGAGAAAGCACAAAAAAATCATCATGTCACCAGTGCCTGTGAGGCGCGGGGGCTGGGCCGATCGTCGAGCTGCCGGCGCGCGGAATTGATCAGCCGTACGCCGATTTTTCATTCGCCGGAGCTGCTCCCTTCGGCCTCTCTCTCTCTACCCTCCTACCCCCGGCGCCACTCCTCGCCGTTTCCTTAGACGCGCGGCTTTTATTCCGCCGGGGGCGCGCTCTCGCACTTTCCTCGCGGCGTTCCTTAGACGGTGCGCCCCGGCAAAACTGGGTCGTTAAAGCTGACCTTTACCGGAGTTATTTTTAAAACCGATTACAATTTTTCACAGCGTTTTAAAAATAGATCGATATGGACACAGCAGCGCGGCCGCTTCGCTGCAGAAAATTGCGAGACGATGGTGCCGGCGCTTTACGATGGATAATTGCTGTTTACTGGGGGAATTCGCGATGATTCACGTGATTTCTGCGAATCGCTCGATTTTCTAATTTTGTAGGAGCTGTTACGATGCGGCCGTCGGGGAAAGCCGATTTTTTGTACTTATAGCGAAACTCGTCAGAGAAAAACTTTTAAAATTACATATAACGAAAAGAAATAGAGCGTAAAGTCCTGTAAGGTATTTCGAACTTTTATTCTTCAATCCGATACGTGAAACAAGTTTTTTTTATTTTGCTGTGACAGCAGCAACATTTTTGTTTTTCTATAGCCTTTTCATGTCTCCCGTTCAATCTTGTAAAAATAATCACGTGGTATAGACGGTCGGTCAGGCACGGTAAAGTTCACTATACTTGCGCGTTTTTTCAACACGTGTATTTCATTGATTTCATACCGTAACACGATTACGCCGTCCCATTCGGTAATATTGTTTCACTGTTAAAGAATAATAGAGCCTCAAATTATATTTGTTTTACGTCGTTGTCATTTTTTTTATATCAAACGATAATCTTGTACGATACTTGAAAAGTGCGAGGCGTCCCTTACAACTTCTGGCAGTTTAAAAACATCAATAAATATTGGGAATCCTGGGGTCAATTATACACGGAAAATATCTGTAGATTATCATAAAATTCCTAAACGAAGAAATTGTTTTAAATTTGTTTGCGCCGGTCAGTTAAATTTGGAAATCATCATTCGGTAAACAAAGCACAAAGCTTTGCAAAAGTCAATCGTTGTTTATAAAAAATAAAAAAAAAGAAGAATTTTATCCCCCGATTACGCCATATTAATCAGACTGACAAACAAATTAATAATTCAAGATACAAGCTACAAGTCGACAGCTTTACAGATAACTCTTTTCCGTGTATAATACATGAGAACAAGGTGATGTTGTGCAAGTAGTAAGTAAAACTGGGTGCAAAAACACATAGACGTAAAAAGAAAGATGAAACAGACCTGTTTTGGAAGATGGTGGCAGGAGTCCTTGGACTTCTTCCAAGGGCATAGCTTGTAGGTGAAAGTGATCTCGATGATGATGGGGATGGGTATTGTGGAACTGCCTCTGGCGATCTCTCATGCCTCCTCGGGTATCTCCGCTGGTCCGCGAGGCCGGCGGCGGGTTTCCTACGCACTCGCGGCAGTCTCGGCTCTCGGGCCAGGCGGTCGGAGGCCTTCCTCTTAGTTCTCACCGCGCTGAGGGACGACGACGACCAGGACAACGGCGGCAAGTCCTCGAGGACTCGTGGGGATAGCGGTCGACGGAGCTGGAACGTCATCGCCTGGCCGTCCCACCTACTACGACCATGTCCCGCGCGACGAGATGCAGCCCTGATAAGCCCGCTGAGCCTTTGCAACCTGCCGAAAGTGCCGCAGGGCGACCTTCATGTATACACCGGTGTACCGGCCGGGCACGCGGCCCCCATCGGGAGATAGCTTTATCGGGCGGACTCGTGTCCACTCGAAAGGGTAGACCTCTTATGTATACCTACGTGACCCCGAGATACTTATGCGCGTGTGAGTGAGGCGACACCCGAATGAGCTCTACAATCGCGAGGTTAGTGGGTAACGTCGTTAATCGACGAGCCCCGTCGAGTGGACGACTAGCGGCTCTATCTCCCCGGTGGGGGGGAGTGAACATCGAGAGCCGTTAGGTGCTTTGATCGAGCCCGAGCAGCCGGTCCTCACTCCGCGCGCTCGAAGCTTCTTTTTTTCAGACTTTATCAGTGCTGGATAGTTCGAAAGCCTTCTGAGATCCTCTTTTTTTTCCTTCGCAAGGAGACCGCAAAGTGGCCGCTGTCCTATCAATCTTTAGCGTCGATCTGGGTGTATAATCGACGCGCCTCGTTTACGGACAATGATGAAAGCCGCGGTCGATCCGCCGAGACTAGAGTTGGAGAAATGCGGATTTCAAATCGATGCGGCCACTTGCGCGGCCGGTATAATTATCCGTCGCGCTGCTTAAGAGGAATGAGAGCGGCGGTGACGATGTGCGCGCACTCGAGGGGAAGTAAGCTAATACGCTTTTGCTTCGGCGTCGGTCAAATTTTTTTAAAACTCCTCGCTAAGCGTGGTTTATTTACGCCGAAGCAAAAGCGGGCTGCACCGAGCCCGACTACGTTTTAATGCGCCTCGAATTTAAATGGTAATTGAATGGTTTATTTAGCGCGGCGGGATTTGAATGTCAAACGAGCGCGTGCTTTGAAAAAGGCCGTTTTAATTGATCGTGAAAATTCATATACATGGAAAAATCTCTGCATCGCGTAGCGCGCTAATGTCGGACATGTGTAACTTATTCAAACTTTGACACGGTTATATTTATCAGCCTCGTTTTTGATTTTATGTTAATTGTCGGAAATGAGAGAAATAACGAAAAATTCAAATGCTTCATTGTGCAGTTAAATTAAAGATAGTAGGTAAAATTGAGTATTTGCATAATAGTATTGATTTTATTATTATTTAGTTTAAAGTTATTTTAAAATGAAAAAAAAAAAAATAATAATTACTCGAATAAACTCTATTTAAGAAAATCAGTAATTTATTTCAGATGCACTATCGAAATATTAGATTTAAAAAATTTCTAAAAGTACACTATAGGGGAAATTAAGTAAATCTACCGACTATAAAGTGTTGGTTTATTTTTACAGCTGTAAGTAAGTTCTTCTACAATTATGTAGGCGGCGTCATCCACGCATTCAACCACGCGCAGTGTAACTCGACTTTTCAAGCTTTGTGATCATTGTTGGATTTTCAATTGACAGATGCTTTAAACTTTCCAGCACTGGTAAACGCGCGTTTGCTCCGATTTAAAATAAACGCATTGTAATCTTATTAGCAAGACAAAAGTGGAGCGTGCGATTGAAACGAACAAAAAAAAAAACACAATTGCGCTAAACTACAACGGCATGCAATTGGACACTTTTCTTTCCACCAGACGGCACTTTTCGTGTACGATATCTAAACTGCACATAAGTGAGCGAAATTGAATGAACAGCGGGTCGGTAGCACCAAATAGCGGTGCAGTCGAACCGCGGATCGTGGCGTATGGATATTATTAAATATGGTTCGTGCGGCGAACGAAAAAAAAATAAATAAAATGAGGAAGAGAAAAAGAAAAAGAGACAAGTGGCGTGACAAAAAAATTTAAAAATTGAACTTCTATTTTTAGCGGCAGGAATGAACTAGTTTAACAAGTTGAGCCGACCGCTAATTCTTTCGATGCACGGCATAAAAGTTCTACCCTTATGACGGCGCACTGATAACACTGAGTACACAGAGACGAGTGAGGAAACAAAATGAGAAAGTAATTCGTAAAATTACATCCGGAGGTTGCTCCGACGTTATTTTTCGCTCCGGGCGCACTCCGGGAACGGCCCCTAATTCGTCCAGCGTCAGAAGGGGAATCTGTACATGCGTGCAGAGTACTTAAAATCGCTCGGCATATTCCGCCGGGTCACAGACCGTCGAAACGACGATAATCGGATTCATAAAACCGGGGGATTCCCTGACTTTGACACTCTGTAACTCCGCAGAAAAAAAAAGAGAAAAGTTGCTGGAGCATTAAGCAGAATTGTGCGTGACTTAAAAATCTATATGTACAGTCTGTCGTACAAATCGAGGGCTCGACTTCTTTTTTTGCTCGCGATGAAGGAGAAGGAAATTCTCTTGTTTCTTCGTTACATTAGCGTTAATCCGAGGCGGATCTTGCGGGCGACAGCTTTTTTTTTATATCGACCACTTCCGTTTTCTCCGTGCGTCTTATATATTTGCGTACGCGAAGCTACGCAATTCCGTACTTGTGATTTCTTTTCTTCGATATTCCGGCAAACGCCGTCGAAGTTGCAGGCGACTGAGAGAATCGCGCCGACTGTCTCTGCGGGTTTATACGTTGAGCGAACGATTACGTGGTTTTTTATCTTGAGAAATGAACAGCGAAAAAGTTAATGTTTCATAGCTCAGCTGTTCGCGAAGCAAGTTCAACCCTGAACTATAGTTAAACTCTTGAAAAGAAATAGGTTATATTTAAGGATTACTTTCGAAAAGTTTTCATACTTTTTGTAGACGGCAAACTTTTTTACTAAAAAATACATATCTCATGGTGCAGTTGACCATTGAAATTATCAATAAAATAACTAATCGATATTTTTAATCAACTGTACCATAGCGTAGTAACATTTTAATGGTAGTGCGTAAGCACGATTAAATTTGAGCAAAGATAAGACATTCGCGTCTGTAATATTGATTTCGGGTTTTTCTTAAACAAACAAAATTTCAAGTGGAATGAGACTGCGAGGTCGCATTCCACCCATTAACGCTCAAAATACGTTATATTTGTCATCTTACTTTACGAACTTTACAGTACGAGTTGCTCTACATAAACTAGCCTTGTGCAAATAAAGTATCATTCCGAAGTTGTGACAAAGCTAATAATTATTTTCTTAATATACTTAGCTTCGTATCTCCATCTATATTTATTACCGTGAAAAATAAAATCCTTAAGCAGTCGAATTTTTTATTCTCTCGACGAAAAAAAGGGGCCAATATAATTATAAAGCGGTCGCCCCAGTGACCATTTTTCTAGTCTCGCCTTAATTAATTAATTCATCCTCCTTCATAATGCATGGGGTCTATTTTTAAAATAAACTTTTCTTTCAGCGCTCGCCCCGCGTCGACCGGCTGCAAGCCGCGTCTTTCGCTACATAACTGGAGTGTGCCGTTTTCGCTTAAATAGGAAAAATATTGAATTTGAGCAGATCACACCGAAATAGAACCCGGGGGCCGGGAAGCCTGCCGGCGACTGTTTTTTTCTTTCTGACTGCTATAGACGCCGCGGAAATGGAGCCGAGGAGATATTTTCTGCCGGGGCGGTGATGTAAGAAAGTTAACCGCAATGTCATCTTCATTTAGCGTCGCCCCCGCGTCAATAAATAACGAAAGATAGCGCGCGCCACCCCCTCCCCGCCCGCGCGGACGAGATTCAGTTTTAGAGCGGCGCGCG
>JAXIUT010000021.1:16738568-16755108 GCA_035586675.1 Eurytoma californica
CAATAAATAACGAAAGATAGCGCGCGCCACCCCCTCCCCGCCCGCGCGGACGAGATTCAGTTTTAGAGCGGCGCGCGTTTCGGCGGGCGCTGATAATAACGGCGTTTCCGCTTTTTAACGAGGACGTCGAAATTCAGACGTAATTACCGGCCGGGCAAGGGTAGTAGTCAGGCCTAATTATTTCGTCTCAGACCTTACCCCCTTCGCAATCGATGAGCGCGAAACACCGCGGGGAGCTTTTCGAGAGTTCGCCGGTGGTCCCGTTTTTTTATTTTAACGCACCGAATCGAGGTGTATCGCGGGGCGAAAGTTCCTCGTCGGGGCGCGCCTACTTTCGACTCCGTTTCCTTTTCCACGAATCCACTCTATTTTTAATGCCGAATAAATTCACGGTAATAAGCGCAGACGGTCAATTAAGCGAATCTAGGTTAAAAACCGAAGAGCTCACCCCTTCCATCCCGCGCTCGGTAATTTTCCATGCACGGCACCGGCGAAATCGTGATTTCGGCTCCTTCTTTCATGTAATCCGAATCGATTCGAAGGGGTTCCCGGACGGCCCCCACCCCCCGTACAAACACGTGTACCTGTATCATATTCTGTATTTATCGTGGTAGCAATCGCGTCGCATGAACTGTGAATGACCTACTTCCGCGTGTCTTTAAGTCTTTTTTTTTTCGATTTTTGATTCGAACAAAAAAAAATCGGTTCTTCCTTCCGCAAGCTGTTTTTGTTCTCTCTCACTGCGACCTGCATTAACGCCTCCTTTTTTTTTGCAACACTTGCTTCGGAGGACTCAAAATTTTTCCCGCCTTTTTTAACTCAGAATTATGAATTCGCATTATATTCACCAAGGGTTGCATTATTCATCGCGCCAGCCTATCCCTTCACGCTATAGATGGTCACTTTTTTTCGAAAGAATGTTTCCCTGGTAGCGTGGTGGATAAGGCTTATCGATTTTCGTAGCGAGTTTACTCGTATTTTCATGCAAATATTTACAAACGCACAAAATAGAAATGCCCATGGGTCCGCGGCTGGTCATTAGCGGCGCGCACTGAAAACTAGCTCGTCGTAGTTATCGAGCCGTGAGCTCGATTGAAAAAAATGAAGCAAGAAATTGATAATATTACTTAAGTGCCTAATGAGCGGCCGTCAAAGAGAAAAATTGTAAAAAGTGCTCGGGACAGAAAAAGGAAGTCACCCCGATCTTCCCTGCTGGGTTTACTCAAACTAATGAAAGCGAAAGCGTATTGCCCCGCGCCGTGTATAATTAACTTTCATACATATTATTCGCAATTAATTCCAGGTCCGAGGAGATTGGCCTTTCAGCTTAATGGTTTCTCGCATTAGAAAATACGCCGCAACTTTTCAATGGCACACGAGGCATTCCTCTCAAAGGTCAGACGCTCTGTATCCCCATGGGCATTGCCTCTTTGTGTGCGCGTGCACTCGCCGCGAAAGGAGGAGAAGCGCGAGCGAGAAAAAAGGGGCAGAAAAAGGCGAGCAGCAAAGAAAGGAAGCACCCGCCTCTAACGCGGCGCGACGTCTACTCTCGCGCTGCATTACGAACATTAAAGTGCATCCAATTCGCCGCGGCGGCGCGAGCCCGGCCCGCGGCGGCTAATTCGCCGTCGAGCGGAAGCAAGCGAGAAAGAAAAGAAGGATAAAAAAAAAAACGAAGGCACGGGGGAGCTACAAGCCGCCGGGTCCGCCTCACCTTGTCTACGGGGTCCTGTCCATGAGGGGTCGTCGCTTCGCCCGTCGGTGGCCACTAGCGCGGCACTGGAACTCGCTGGAGCCTCGGCGCCCCCGGCGCGGCCTTGACACTCATTCCCAGGCGCGCGCGTCCCGGTCGCGAAGGGACTCGCCTGCACGGCGGGCGCAACACGTGCGCGCACCTCCTGGGCTGCTGGACTGCGCTAGCACTGCTTCTCTCGCACACACGCGGTACCGGACGGCCTGTATTCGAGGGAGCGACGGCGGGGAGCCGCGTACGCGCCGCCGAGTAGTCGGAGTCAGTCTGCGACGCGCCGCTGTCCGGCCGCCGCTCGCCCCTGCGCGCGCGCGCGCCCCCGCCGCCCACCCCACCCTCGCGCTCCCGCTCGCTCGCCCTGCGCCCTGCCCTCGCCCCCTGGCGTGTGCCCGTGCGTGCGCGGCGGCCCCAGGACCGCACCTGCGCGCGCGCCGCCGGCGACCTACCAACCTTAAAAGGCGGTTCGCCAGGCGCTAGTAGGCCAGAGCGGGGGTCGATCCGCCGAGCCGAGCCGAGCCGGCCCGAGCCCCGCCAGGCGCGAGCGACTGTTGCACCCGCGAGCAGCGGGGGAGAGATCGCGCGAAATTAGCGCACGCCGGACGGGACGCGGGGCCGCCGCTCGGTTCGGGGGCGGCCGATCGATGCCGCCCTGAGAGCCGGGTGGGCGAGATTTTCGGGAGGGTCAAAGGCGCTCGCCTCCCTGATTTAATGCGGCTCGATGCCTTTTTGACAGCTGCCGGTTCCGCCGCTCGTAAAAAACGGCGAGGGCCGAGCGCGCTTTCCGCGCTGGTTAACCGGAGGCGCTCTCTCCGCGGGGGTTGCTTAGGTTAGCGATTCTGACGCGGTGGGAGGGGGGCGGCCGGCGATAAATCCTGGGTATTTATTTCGCCATTTGCCCGCCAGCTCCTTCCTGCTCCGACGTCATTGTTTCGAGCTGTTGCTGCTGCGGGGTTAATCAATTTTTGAAATATCGAAGCGATGCGGGATATTCGCGGTGGAAGTAGGCCGCGTTTGGGTGTAAAAAAATGCGGGTGGAAGCGGGGAGTTCGGGGGGAATTCGGGGAGAATGCAGGGACTGGCCGGGAATTGTTTATAAAAATACGAGGCTGTCCTGGCGGCTCGCCTTTGTTCCGCGCGGAAACGCACGCCCGGCGCACTTTCTCTACAGCGAACAAAAAAAGCGGGTAACCGATGCTTTACACGCAAAGGGCATGGAAATATAAATTAATAAGATTTTCCTGCATAGACTGGCGGGTGATTTATGAGGGGCTATTCGATGCAGTAGTACGAGCCTACTTTGGTCAGACAAACAAATTATGATTAGTAATGCGTTCTACCTTCAATTTAAGCATCTCTTTAATTATTTGACGAGGCAATAATTCATATTACTTTATTTATTTGTGTTGCAATCGCAATGACGTTCACACCTTTCGTTAAGAACAAAATTGTTGCAATTTAAGTAATACAATCCTGAATATTCGCTGTACACTGAAAGGATGCTGTAGACCGTTAAACTGAACCCAAAGTTGTCAATAATTAAAAATTTTGTTTCGACAGGCTATTATCAAGAAATTTGCTATTAATGTACGTTAACAGTATATTTTACATGGGTGTTAAGCGAAAATTTAACGACGATGTTACTACATTATTCAAAAGTGTCCTGATAAAGAGCAGTAATAAAACACTGCATAAACGTAGACCATTAATTCTTAACGTCGTCCATTAATTTTTAATAATTAACAATTTTAGGTACTTTTATTAACTCATCTGGAAAAGTCAGTTCTACATATTCACGAAAAGCTTTATCTAATAAAACTACAAGAGCGCGTTTTTTGTCGAAGTCCATTACGCAAAAGGCAGTGAAAAATCTTGGAACCATCTGGGCCACTTAATGCGTCCTTTGTACTGTTTAATCTGGCCTTAAAACGCGAAAAGTAGCTTCCCACCGTGGGCTACACAGAGCAAAATTAATTTCCGGATGGAGAGGGGGGCATTACAAAGAGGGATTTAAAGCGCGGAGCGCGTCGCGCGATAAGGACTCCGAGGGGGTTTCTTCGCATTAGCCCCGAGACATATTCGCCAGGTGCGGAAAATAATGGGCCGGGAGATATCGCGGCCCGGCCCCGGCGACTCCGCGATACAGCCGCCCCGGAGAATAATTGGCCCGGAGGATGGATAAGTTTGCGCGTGCAGCGGCGCACGAAAGAAGGCCGCCCGCTTGATTTCGACGAATTAACCTGGAAGTAAGGCGGCCGCTTCTTCCTACTTCCACTTTTTTTCCAGAGTATAATGAGCCGCTGTCGGCGGCGTTATTTATCGCCGGCACGCTGCAGGCTGCGCGCGAGCCTATCCCGGCCTTCTCCTCGAATTGACCCCTAAACGATATTTTCCGAGTGGCCGCGCGCGCAGCTTGTAATTCTTTCCCTCCAGCGTCGTGCTCTCCTCTCTTTGTTCGCTAGCCTGTTCTTTTTTTCTTTTTTGTTTTAAGTACGACGGGCCATTCGGTGTAATTGAGTTGTTTTATGATTGATAAAGGGAAACGTTGTGAAACGGTTTTCTAATTAAGAGAGCGGCCGGCCCCGTATTCTTTTTTCCCGTCATCCCGGCAGCGCCGCGACAGCGGCCGATTCAATTTAGGTTTTCTTCATTATCGCCCCGAGTGTGCAGCTGCGATGATTGAAATGGTAAAATGAGGGATCGATTGCCGGCGTCGCTTCCTCATTTTGATTTGACCCCCGGGGGCCGCCGCTGAAACAACAATTGTGACGTCGATGATAATAGCGATTTCCTTATCGGCCCACCTTGAGAATATTTTACCGCCGGGCTAGAAGTGGGTTGCGGAAAATCCGCTCGCGCGGTTCGCTAGATAACGTGATGTAGGTAGTGCGCTCGCGCATATGTTTAAGTAGATGAAGACGGGATACGGCGAGACGCGGCGGCGCGCCGCGAGTGTACGCTCAACGCGCGCGTCAGCTTTCGCGAGCTTAATAAGTTTCAACGTCAATTAATCTTGTTAATATTTAATTGAAATTAATTTGCGCGCGTATTGTATTTATTAAAGTGATATCCCTTCGCAGTTGTGCGATAATAATTGATAATGGAGAGGGCGAACTTTACTATATCCCGCGCGGAGTAAATTTTAATAATAATATATCGATTATCCTTTTTTCATATTGAGAAACTCGTGCGTCCGATAATACACAGTTTTGAAAGCAAACGAAATTACTCGCATGACTCATGGGATTTTACATTCATTTATCATTCATCATTTCTCACTTACTTGCATGGATGCCTTTTTTCATTACGTAGAAAACGTGCTTATTTTCCGCGATTTCTAATGCATGAGGTATGATTTTATCTTCATATAACGATATTAACAATAAAAGAATTTTTTTTTACATCTGTTATAGTAATTTGCTGTCTAATGATTTTTATTTATAGAAAATTCAATAGCTTCATTCTATAAATAAATGTGACCCAATAAAAAGGCGACTACTTAAGTTAATTGAAGCTTTTATTAGATATAAAACACCACGACCGAGGCTGATTAAACAATACTGTACTCCTCGTTTTTATCCTAAAAATATTTAATCTCAAACTGTCTCCCTCAGAATGCACACAATTAAAGCTTATATATTTCTGCGAGACAAAAGCTAAAGGATCCATTCTCCCGAGCTAATTTACCCTCTCGTCCCATCCGTTAGCGACATATTCGCGCCATGTCGCTCGCGGTAATCAGTACAAAAAAAATTAATGCAAACTTAGTCGAAAACGTCGGATCGCGGGCTTGCTCCGCCCGGAGCGTCTACGTAACGCGTGAGCGCGCAAACTTCGCTGCGGCGTACATAATGGGCCCGCTTGCGCGGACGCGCCGCAAACTTGGCCCGACGTCTTTTCCGCGGCGGGGAGTTTGACGCTACCTCCACGGGAGAGAGCGACGCTCCTCGCGGCGATTGCGCAGTATTTTAATCTCACTCCGGCGGCGCCCCGGCGGAATATTCATGGATCATTAATATATAAATCGTGCGATTGCCGGCCGAGGCGGTGATCTCGCAATCCTGTATAATTAAAAAGTAGAACGCGGAAGCCTTGCGCTGGGGAAATTATTAATTTCGCTGATAACATTCCTCTCTTTTTTTTCCGGAATTTTCGTGCTTTTTGTTTCATTGTTATTTTTTTCCGGGATTTTTGGCGGCGATCCACGCACGCGCCCGCGGCGTTACAGGTATAATCCGGGAAGTTGGTTAGCTGCGCATGAATTAAACAGCAGGGAGGGAGTAAATAGTAATGGTTTTGTTATGTTTTTATGTTAATGAAATAATTTTGTGTAAAGTATAAATCAAAAGGCCTGCTCGTGCTGCCTGCTCCCGGAGTAATACACCGACGCTAATTAAATATTGTAAATGAAATGTTTTATAGCTAAGGGTCTTGCGTGATAAGATAATATTTAAATTCAATTAAAGTTTATTTCGCTCGGCGAACTATTAGCGTTTCTGGAAGCTACGGCGCGCCAGAGTTCCATTGTTGCTCGATTCAATGGGATATTGACGACCTTTCTTTATGAATTTTAAAGCTGTGCGCTTCCTTTCTCGCCGTAAAAAATGTATATATACAATAAACTATTGTTTACCCCAGGCGCTTTCCTGGGGCGCGGATGGATTCGCGTTAAATTGAAACAAATTGTTCGGACTGAATGTGAAAAGTTCGTCGAAACTTTTCCCAGCGGCGCTGCGCTTGATGCGGGAGCAAACAAAGAATTTTTTCCTACGTCCGCTTATTTTGCCGAGGAGCGAGCGCGGGGGTAAGGAGATTCGAGGATGAGCGTATCTTCGGGAGGCAGGCGTCGCGTGTGTATTTGGAAACGTGATTCATTTTCTCGGCACACTTGGTGTACACAATTTGTAAGCACAAACATGTAAATTGACTTTTTTACTTAGCGGCCGGCGCGATTTCATTTACAAAAGTGAGCCGGCCAGCGATAGCCGCCGACGAAGTGTGAATTAAACTGTTCCCATATGGAAATGCAATGTTAAATATGCTTAAACCGCTGTTGGATCAAGTAATTGAAAATTTATCTTTCATTTACATACATTTTTCCGTGCGTGCGAACGCTTGGGCTATTTAAATATTTTGACGTTATGTTGAACGAGAATTTTTTAATAGTCTTATTCTATGCCGGAATGCAATTAATAAAGTTAATTAGGTTGTTAAGTAAACATGATATATTTTATCTTTAATGTTGTTGGCTTACATTTATATGAAAAAGAAAACTAAATTATTGCGTTATTACGTTTGATTCACATCAATGTGATTTAAGTGGTGTAAAATTGAAACACGAGATAGCAAGCAATTTTTTAATGGATTGTTTATTTCAAAGTACATTAACTTTATTGCAGTGCAATATTTAAAGCTACGTTTTTATTTTTTTTACGTCTGTATCGGGGGTTTAATAAAATAAATTTTCACGAACATCTAAACAAAAATAAAATAATTGATTTAAAATTTTCGTTAAAAGAAATGTTTTATCACGTTCAATTGCTTAGGAACGAATACCCCTTCATCCCCGTAACCTAAATCTCACCGCAAATCCTGTCCCGCCTAACTGCCTTACTGGCGAGCTCCGCGAAGTAAGTAATCTGAAAAGCGCGGTCGAGCAATGAAGAATCGGCACGGCGCGTGCCGGCGACACTCGCGCGCCGGCGCTCCCTGCGCTCCCTCTGACCGCTCGCGATTTCAATTCCGCCGTCGCTTTTTTACCTTCGCCGGGCGCATGGATTGCGATCGGCCCGTCCGATTGTACGAGAAGCCGACGATCGATCGCCGCGAGCCCGGCTCTCGGAATGTTTTATTTTACTACACCAAGGCCGCCGAACCCCCTGGTGACACCTCTGCGCTTGATCGATCGCGCGCCGAGCGCTAACTTGGTGAACCCGCTTCGCCACATTGCGATTCACGCGCTCTTTTCCTCCACTTCGTTTTTTTTTCCCTCGCACGCGTTGTGACCAATTTCCCTTTTTTCGCGTGGACGTCCTGTGTAATTTTATTTTTTTCCGACCTTTTTTTCGCGTGGGATAGAGGAAAATGAGAATGTCGCGTGAAACGCGTACCGTTACCGCGACCATTGTTTCCGCCTGTTGCTGAATGCACAATCGATAGATTATATCAGATTTAATGCATACCGTCTCTTTATTTATTTAATAAACGAATAATTAACGCGCCATGAATATTCAACCGCTGTTTTAATAAATTGTCGGTCATTTATTTTGAATATATATTTTTAAAAAACAGACATTGGTTGGACGCGGGAGTGGAAAATTTAGCGGAGAGAAGCGGGAGGAAAGAGGCGAGAAATTAGGAGATATCTCGGTGGGCCGGGGGCTATCTCGCCGCACCGATACGCCGTCGTTTTATTAGCGAAATATGTAACTATAAAAATATCATGGGTTACCTATACCCGCGATGGCGGCGGCGGCACGTCGCGCGACCACCTCGCTGTGGCATATTGCCCATCTCTCCTCCTCCTCCTCCTCGCTCTCCTATTTTTCAGAAATATCGCCGTATCTTCGCTGTAGCGAACGTAAAATGTTTTACTGGCACTTTTTCTCGCGCTTTATAGCCGCGCGCCCGGCATCGATACTAGCTGCGCGGCGTTTTACTAAAATCGACCTTTCTCTCCCGATCCCTCCCTATTTTTTTACCCTTTTCGTTGCTCCGCGGGAAAAAAGCTTGCGAGCATCGTGCAGCGAATGTAAATTATCGCTCCTGGCGCTCTTTTTTGTCCCGGTGTCCCGCCGGCGCGCCCTTTTCTTTCTCCCCTTTTTTTTATATTAATTTCCGATCCTCGGACTCGACCGATCGGAAGGCAATTTTTGTCGGCCGGCTGTACGTTTCGCGGCGACTCTTATCTCTATAAAACGTCGAAACGTAAAATTTATCACGCGCCGCTCGCGCTCGCGTAAAAAGCTTATTACAGGGGAATTTCGCGGTACGTTTCGATGCGTGAAGTGCGCGCCGGGCCCCGGGACATCCCTTTTATCGCGGGTGGTAAGCGACGGCCGGGAATTCGGGGGATAAAAAACAAGCCATCTCTTTTTTTTTTGGCATTGCTCCCACATGAAAAACTTAATTTACGACGGAAATTAATGGTTTAAAGCGGGGCGAGAAAAAATATTACCAGAATATGCTTTTAAGAGCGTCGTGTCGAAGTTTCCAGCGGGACAGACGGAACGGCACGGCCGCAATTATTCACCTGAGCAGCGTATTTCATCCGAGTCCATTAAAACGCCGAGATCCCTTTTATTCCCCTATTGCGAGTGTCTTAACACCTATTAACCTTTTCTTTTGATCTACGTGCGAAGAATTCGAGGGACGTCCTTATCGCTGAAAGGGAAAAAAAATTAGATCGCGCCTTCGATTGCGCGTTAGCCGTCGAGGCTAGCCGCGTCGAATTGCGATTGATCAGTCGGAATGAATATCTCAGCTAAAGTACACGCGATTAATTATTCCGTTCGACTCGTCCCTAATTGACGGAGCCACCCGCTACTATCGGAGCGAGCGACTCGAGACCGCGCTTGCCCTTCTGGGTAGCCAAGCTTCGCGGGGGTAAAAAAGAAGCCAACTACCCCCTCCCTATACTCGGTCTCTTATCCGAGAATCTGCGACGCAGAAGGTCGTACGCGAGCCGATATCTAGAGACCGAGACGCCCGCGCACGCATAGTTTGTTTACCTCGTTTCACGCTGACGGGCTTATGGACTGCGCTCCCATCCCCGTTAAAGGCAGAGCGCGCCGTAAGGTTCGGGTAAGGAAATGGTTTATCGATTTCGGGTCAGGCGAGCTCGCCCCGACCGACATTAATATCAATCTCGATGGTTTTTCAGCCTTCCTCCTCCCCCTTGCCTTCCGTCCGTGACGGAGATTCCCGGTGTACCGCCTCGGAATGCTATCCGGCCGCGTGTTATCTGTCTGCATTTTATCGCTTTTACATCGGGAGGACAGTGTACCTTACCCTCCTTTTTTCTTCGTTTTCTTTCATCCGATGGGGACGGGAGATAGAAGTGATTTTCCAAGCGCGAAAATATTGCTGTTACAGAAATGGTTTGTTTGGATAGTTTCGCGAGTGCTTATTAGACGCGAGGATCGATTTTTTTAATGAACACTCCTTTATGGGGAGATAAACATTTTTATTGTCTCGAACTTGTGTGTAATTTTTTTTAATGTGCTTTCGCGGAGTTCGCGTGACAGCCGTGTTTTTTTATGTCCTGTAACTTTCGGACAGATAGAGATAGATTGATAAAGCGTTATGGGTGTACTCTATCGATTCACACATAAAATTGATTAGATTTCGCAGTTCAACGTACGATAAACTCTAACGACTCGAACAAATTTTCAAATGAAAAAACTGGTGTTTGTTTCTTTTTAATTGATGTACCTATGTACGTGCGCACTGTAGTTGACTTGTTTTCTAAATAAATATAAAAGCTCCGAAAAGTGTAAGTTTAGACCACTGCGTCAATGATGAATTTTTCATATTGTTTTTGTTTTTGTTTGTTAAAATAAAAAAATTATAAATTATTTAATGAAATTTTAATAAGCGTCGTTAAAGTAGTAAGCTTGCAGAGCTTTTCACAAATCGAATATATCTGTCGATAAATCCTTCTTTACTCACTGACAATATCTGGTTAGCTGAAAGTGAAACTAAGCTCTGCCGGCAGGTGTCGCAGCGAGTCTATTTGAAAAGGACACTAGGTGCGTTATTGACCGACTCTCGGCAGCGATAAAAGTTTATTATTTTACTTTGCGTTATTTTGAAAGCCTACGTATTGGTTGTTCGCTCTTTACGATCTAAATGCCAATCGTTCAAACGACTAATTACTTAAAAAATTGAACAATCTATTTAAGTAATAAAGATACTTTTTAATTAACAAAACATTTTACACTCACAAACGAGCATTAACTTTAGTTTGAAACAATTTCATTTTGGTATACTAGAATCCTCATAAAATTTGAAACAGGTAGATCGGAAACTTTCTATCAGGAAAGTTTTGAAAAAGCGAACTTCCTACGTCAACGGAGACTATTACAGGCGTTACAAAAACCACGTTTTGCATTGGAAAATTGCAGTGGCTCGATAAACAGTAGCCTCATTATAAAATGTTGTGACATGATTGAGCTGAAACTCGATGCCCTTATGATTGATTTTCAACTGTTTCCTTGTCCACGCTATTTCGCTTGGCGCGAGCAAGAACCTCCATTGTAATATGGTTTATTGACATTTAGAACCATAATGAGTCATTGAAAGAGCCGCTGGTTTCCCGATCGACCAGAATGCAAATTGCTCCGGTGGAAGCTGCTTTTGAAGAGCTGAACGTATAAACTTTTTCACTCGTAAATATTAAATCGATTGTAAATTTTCCTGTCGGATGCTTTTCCTTTTCCCATATTTTTTTTTAAGATGTGGAGTCGCGAAACAAATCGAGAGTGGATGGAAAACTTTTAGCATGATCATGGCGTCTTTTATTTTTCAATCGATTATTAAATTTTTCTTTTAAATTTTTGGTGAATATCGGTTTATAGTATTTTTTACGACCGCCGGCTAAATTTTTATAATGACATAAAAAGGTTTTTGTGGAGTGTCGAGTATTTCTGTCCAAAAAAAAAGGGGAAAATTTACGATTGCGCGGTCTATAAATCAGAAGCGGGTAAAGACGAACCGAATAAAAATAAATTTACAATCCATATTTGTCTAAAATTTATGATTACTTGAAAAACTGTCTTCGTAATAGCGTAGTAAATTTAATGAAGTAATAAAATGCTCAACATCCTCTCGTCTCGCGAGGCAAAAAGGTTGACCGAAAAAAGGAAAGAAGCACGATTTCTCGGTTCAACGTGCCCGTCTGCACGGGCTTTTCTTTCGCGCGGCACTTGAGAGGGCAAAGGGGCGCATCGCAGACCCGGCGCAGTCTGAATAACGAAGCGCT
The DNA here is from genome assembly GCA_035586675.1 of Eurytoma californica. Classification (NCBI taxonomy): domain Eukaryota; kingdom Metazoa; phylum Arthropoda; class Insecta; order Hymenoptera; family Eurytomidae; genus Eurytoma; species Eurytoma californica. The sequence continues at coordinate 16,750,298 of JAXIUT010000021.1, forward strand.
AATTCTCTAATTATCGCGCAGCTGTAATATAAATCAGGGTAATAATATCCGGTAAATTTAATGATAATATTGCGATGTAAATTGAGAATATCAAGCGAATAGGAGAGCCTCGGGCACAATGTGAAATGCTCGGCTAAGTTAAAAGCTCAGCTACACGTGTAGGATTCATTAGTACGTAGAAAGGGATCGTTAAGGACCTCATCAGGAAGATTATGGTTACATCGCGGGCTGCTCCCTTGTGAGTCGGGCAACTTGATCTCTCAATCTTTTCCTACTTCAGTGAAAATTACTGCTTAATCAGCGGAGAAAAATGCTAATGCCCAGTCGTATCTCAAGTGACTCTAATATATATCGTCAACTTGTCATCCTGCGGTTCTATTGCCTCTTTTTTAAACTTTAACGTTTCTAGAGAGCGGAGAAGATGTTAGATTTCATAGCTTCACACATCGCCACCAGAGGAAAAATAAAGTAGATGAAGATGGATTCAAGTTTCAAGAAAATTTTCTTTACTTATTTTAAGTTGGGAAAAAATGGTCTCGTACACTTCACTGTTATATGTTTACATATAGTAAGGTACAACGATACACAAATAAAAAGTATAATTTTTCGAAAAATTATTTTATTTGTTTCAAATTCGAGTAACTTTTAACTCTTATTTTCACTTACTTTTTGGCCCGAGAGAAGAGAAACTTTTAGAAAATACGTTAGAGAAAAAATAGTTGGAACAAGTATATTTCGACTATTTTCAAATTGATAAAGAAGTTTGAAGTACTTTTTCTCTTCACGCGTTTTTTAGCGAAGCCGAGTACTTTGTTTACAGCCAAATCCTCGTCCAAAAGAAAATTGTTTTGATGCGGGAGATCTTAAGGAAAGTTGCTTTAAAAAAAAAGGATGTATATATATACACAGAGCGATAAATTCGAGCATTCCGCAAGACAATACGCTTATCTCAACCGGCCGAAGATTAAGCCGCGAGCTCGCGATCCACAAATCTCAGACTCGGTCCAAGAGTCGGTAGGCGGAAGGAGCTAAGGAGGCGCGGGCCGGGAAGTAAGGAGAGCAGCGAGAGGCGCGCGATTATCCACTTTAAGACCCTATATCTCGGCGGCGGCGCTCGCGCGCGAAGTAGCTCCAACACCGTAAATAAGGGCAAATCGCTTTTTGCAAAAGTGCATATATTAACCGCGGGATTTAGGGTGGGATCGGGGGAAAAGCGAAGCGGGGAGAGAGAGAGGCCTCGGCGAAAGAAGATTGCACTTGATGTAAGCGCTTAAACGTTCCGGGGGGGCGCGCGGCTCTGCCTCGCGCCAACTTGCCGCCCGGAGGGGCTCTAAGGTCGAAACGTCACAAATTACCGCGCGGCCGCGCGCGAGAGCCTCTCTCTTCCCTCCGCCGGCAGATAACGAGAGCGACGACGACGATACCGCGGGGCGGCCTAAGGAAGGAAGGAAGGACTCCGCCGGCGCAAAAAGGGAGAGACAGGGGGGGCAGGGAATATGCGCGGGGGAGCGCACGCGCGCGAGAGAGACGGGGAGCTTGGTCGATAGTGCTTTGTGCTAATCTTAATACCGCAGGACGGTGGATGAGAGAGAGAGAGGGAGAGGGGAGATGGTCGAGGCTAAAGGCACTCTCAACCACTCGGCAAGTCTCGTTTCACCCTCCTTCCTCTTTTCTCGGCGCGCGCGCGCGCGAGCTGCCCGCAATGTGATAGTGCATGCGGGACCCCGTCCACCTTTCCCCGCGCACATCGTTTTCCATCCCCCGCCTCTTTTCTCTCTCTCTTTCTCCGCCGCCCTCCGTGTGTACGATGCTTGTACGCGCCCGTGTGTGCGCGCGCGTTACTTCGTCTGCCGCTCCTTCCTTTCCCTCCACCGCGTGTTTTTTTTTCTGTCTGCCGCCCAAGCTGTGCTCTTCTCTCTCTCTTCTCCTCCGCCTATCTCCCCGCGCTCGAGTCTTTTGTTTTTATACGCTTTCCACTGGGTCTCGATTTTCTTTGTTTTCACTTGAAATTCGTATTGTATGCAAAACCCGACGGGGGAGACATCGGGGATCGTTTTCCTTCGCGCCCTCTCCTCTCGACTGCGCGCGTGGGTGTCCTGTTTTTTTTCGTCACGGGCCTCCTCGCTCGTTGCCGATAACACACGCTGCATCCAAATGTAGCCTATTAAGGGACGCCCGCTACTGTAAATTAGAGGCTAAAGTGGCCTCCGCCCTACTGAACAATGAAAAGTTGACGATAGCGCACCCCTTTTTTTTTGCGTTCGTTCGTTCGGCTTTCTTATATAGCCGGGCTGCCGCCGCCGCCGCGGCGTATAACGCGAGAGGCTCGTGCCTTTTTATTGTAACGCAACGGGAGGTGTTTGGCGAAAATGAAACGGAGCCGGGGGTAATCCGGCGCTTCTACTCTTTTTAAATACACCCGGTTTTTCCGTGAGCGTGCGAGCACGTTCCCCCCTGGGAAAATAACGCATATTTTCTTAAATCCCGAGGTCGCGAGCTCGCTTTTTTTTTACGACTGGCAATGCCGTAATGGTGAGCTAGCTCCGTTATGACCACTCGATCCGCGAACTTTTGTGTTTTATTCCAAGATGACCTGATTCTCTATGCCGCAGTAGCACGCGATCGCGATGTTTTTGAAATCGAAGTATAAAGGTTAGTCTGGGTGCCATTTGATTTTTTAAAGAATTTAAAGGGTCGCGATATTGTCCAATAAGCAGTCCTTTTTATGTAATTTTATGGAAACAGAATAGTATTGCCGTATTTTAAATTGTAAGCATGACAGTGTTATACTGTTATATTTACATTGAATAATGGGTCATGTTTATTTTGGAGAAAAGCGAGCCACCTAATATACAAGAACAAAATAGAAGGGTAAAGATTAATAAAAGTTCAAGCAGAAAAATTACGACATTTGTGTATACACGAGTAGATACTCGAAACTAAAAATTTTCATTAAACTGTTTACTCTCCAAGCTTTTAACGATTACATTTACTGGTTTTTGGACGTTATTTAAAAAAAATTAACAAATAATTCAAAATAAAATGGGTTCTTCAAAATATCGCACAATTTTGTAATATCGATAGAATTCGCGCTTACGTGAGCTTTTGCACTTTTTCCAGACATCTACAATGTACACACAAGTCGGACAGAAGCTCCCCGCGGCGACTTTCACAAGTTCCACAATTTTTCTAGCTAATGATCGAGAACTTTCCATTTAAATTAAAAGCTTTCTTCTTAGCTGCTGGTGCGCCGGATTAAAAAAAACTTTTGTCCCACTCCGGACAATTCAAAAAGCAATTAAAGGCCGCAGGGATAATGACGGCGGCGTCGGCCGGCCACTCGTTATCCCAATCGAATAAACACTTTTTAAGCATCGCAATCTCATTAATTACAGAATAGCCCCTCATAACTCCGCTAACTACCTGCGCGCCCGCACGGCAAACACAGAGCGCGCGGGAGACGCGGAGAAAGAGGAGATACAACCCCCGCTCCCCCCCCTTCCTCCCTCCGCACTCCTCTCATCCAAATCCCTCGGCGCAATTCCCTCGAAAACGGCCGAATTCCCCGTGTACGCGTACACATAAGCCGTCCCGCGCGCGTTTGCGTGTGCACGTTCGTCCGCTTTTGCGCGTATTGGTGCGCGGGTGCAACGTAAGCGCGCGCGCGCGAGCGGCGAATGGGTAGGAAGTCTGGCGGAACGATAGATTGAAGCGCGCTTGGGCTTCGATTCGAGGCCGTCACACGGAAATATCAGTCGCGGCGCGATTAAAACGGGGCCAGGGCGTATATCTCGCGCGCAAATATTTGACGGATGAAAAGTTAGCGCTCGCGCCCCCGCGCGCGCTGTATTTTCCGCGCGTACGCCAATATTTGAAACTCGTTATAATTCCATCTGTATCGCTCGGAAAGCCTTTTTCCCGGGGGGCCCTGCAGGTGCACGCATAATCCATACAAATCCGCGGCGGAGCGCGTCCGGCCAACTTGACCTTGCCGAGCGACTCTGTCCCTCTCGCTCTCGCTCTGTGTACACTGCATTTATAATGTCCTCGCGCTTTCCGCCCTTTCCTCCCGCGCGCGCTCGATCAAAGTGTCAGGCGCGGAAATTCGCGACGGCAGGAAACCGGTTCCTCCCTCGTCACCCCCCCTCCTGCTCTGCTGTGCTTTGCTCCGCTCTCTTCTACACTCATCCCCCGTGGGGATTGCGCGTGGGCGCGGGAGTGGAAGTATGATACAGCGGACGCACGCAGTGCGTAAATATTTAACGGACGAAGAATCCCGGCGGCGCGGCGGGCCAGTTTGAAAATCAGTTTGGTTTTAAATATGCAGCCGGGATGGTTGTACGGAGGCCGGAATTCGGCTCCGCACCCTCCTTCCTTCGCCGCGTGTTTTTGACCTACGCGCTTTTCGCCGGGGATCTAGTTCATTGATTGGCTGGGGCAAATTTGCCGGCTGCTTTTGATCTCGGATTTAATGAATTTAGAATGGAGAATTCTATTTTCCAGAGAAATTGTTTTTCTTGAAGTTTGGCCTTGTTTTTGATTGGTTATACCTATTATACTTCAGAAAATAGAGTATAATATTGAGAGCTTTTGAATACTTCAAATAGTCTTGTTTCTCTAGTTTATTTATAAACGTATTAATTATTGATAATTTCATAAAGTACTAGCTGGATTATAGAGTTAGTAAATTATCTCTTTTTTAATAGCATTATTATTATGTTTATTTATTTTTATTTTATTTATTTATTTATTTATTTATTCCAGAGCAACAGTACATTACAGTTACAAAGTAAATACAATACAAAGTAACT
>JAXIUT010000021.1:16755208-16876324 GCA_035586675.1 Eurytoma californica
TGACGTAATTTATTAATCTATAATGAAATTTGGCGTTAACTAAAATAAATTGCAATGATATTTTCAAAGTTGAGTTTTCAATCAGAGCATAATTAAGCAAGATATTGGTTATAAATGAATAACAACAATAATTAAAATTCGCTGGCCGATATCGCGAGCAATGTAAATTCGTTATTCATTTATTGTGTTAATAAAAAAGCCGCACAGATACGGATAAGTATAGACGTATAAATTAATTTTAGAATTTTTAACTTTAAACAGCGGCAGTGATTGTGTGCAACTTCATCTCACGCGATTGTGGACTTTGATGAAATCTCCCGATTATTTACTAATTTTTCCATTCATATTTCCCCGAGCTTCGCTCGCTCTGAAAAGGAAGTACAATTAAAGTTTATCACGATTCATCAATCCCATCGTCGGCCGCCGCTGAAAAAAAAACAACGTAACGAAAAAAAAAAGAAAGAGTTAATCCCGATCCATTCAGAAGCCTCGGACACGTCACGTTCCATTTTTCGATTAATGCGCAGCGCGAGCTCCCGGTGCAAAAAGGAGATCGAAGAAAAAGCAAGTTTTTTAATATTCAATTTTCCGGACGCGAGATGAAAGAGAGATTTTTCCCCGATACAGCAGTACAGTAGACTTAGACTCGCGTAAAACACGGATCTCCTTTCCCTCGTCTCCATACGCGCGATATACAGCGGAGTCCTCAGAATGCGTTTCGTGTTTCCTGACAGCTAAAGGACAGAGGAAAAAGCGGAAAACCCGACGTCGCCGCGGAGCGAGAGACAGGGCCAAAGGAGAAAATGAGATAAGTCACGTGCAGAAGGACGGGGAGGAGGGGGCGAGCGAGCGAGAGGGAGAGAAGCGGAGGATTCGGCTGCGAGTCCTGCAACTATGGAAAATCGTGCGGGGATGGATATATATCCGAGCGGCCTCGGCACGCTCGGCTCGCGCCAGATGTGCCGCAGGCGGCGGCGAGTCCGACGGGCGCATTACACGCCGTGATACTCGACTTCGGTGATGTAAGATGAGGGATGCGGGACGAGCAGCCCCGGTGGGAAAGTTATCGCGATCGCCCGACTCGACGGCTCGACAAATTAGCGAGTTTGCCCCGAAATCGCGAGGCCCTATCCGCGGCGGGCTCTTCATTTTGCGGGCGGAACTTGTTGTCGCCGGCTGATGACGAGGCGCTTAATGCCGCGCCCGGCCGCCGAGATAAGCGCGCGCCCCGGAAAACTTCGCCCTTAGCCCGCGCGCGGCCGCGCTTTACTTTAAGTGCGGCCTTTTGTCGCGACGGCTGACTGCTGTTTATTAAAATTGCGACGCTCACCCCCCCGGCTGGCTTTGTTAGCCCGGCGACTTTTTCTCTTCCCGTCGGAGCGCTCTATTTGGGATTCTTTTCGGGCAAACTTTCTTCGGCTTTTTTCGTTTATTTCTTAATTTATTGAATATTTCGCAATTGACGCTGCGCGATGGAATTTTTCGAAAAATGCGTTGAACAATATCGTTTGGCTAAATTTTCCAATTTTACGCTGGACTATTTCACTCTTCGGGGCTCAATTAATTTCAATAAATTTTATCTTCGATAAAGTAAACTTTAGCGTTTTCGCGAATGAACGATTACGCCGATATTTTTCGACGTTTTTATTCATCATGTAATTTTTATTAAATTTCCCGGACCATCCAGCAAATTTGACGTCGAAGCCCCATCTAACTACGGAACACAATATTATTATAGAAAAATGTTTCGCATGAAACGCATTCTCACCGAATTTCCTTGCGTGCGATTAATTAAAAAATTCCAGCTATCAGAGAACTCCGCGCACTGACAAAATTTTCCAAACAGATGAATTGGCTTCTCCGAAATGAAGCTCGGAAAAATTTTCTAATAACGTAACGAAAGCGCGAAAAACGCCAGCTCGTACAAACGTAAATTAAAATAATTTAAGTACACCAAGAGTGAATTACTTCGTTCGCGCGCGGCAGCGTAGCTGCGAGAATTCTTAATAATCAAAAAACACCGCCGGCGCGTCTGCTGAGTGTTACTTCTTTAAAGCCAAGGAGGCCATCTGCTTTATTTAACTTTGAAGCGCAACGTTTAAAAGTACTTCGCGGAAACACGAGAAATCTCTTCGTAAATTCCCCGTAATTTTTTTCTCCATCTAACGACTACACCGCGCCGCTTTACGATGCAAATCAAAAACATGACTCGCCGTTGCCTCGATGGAGGAAAAAATGGTCGCTGGATAAACAAAAAAAAAAGCGAGAAAAATGGAAACGACGAGTTCGTTTTTTCCCACCGAAGTTCCATGATAATTTAAGTTCCGCGCAGCCTCACAAGCAGGCGTCATTTTTGTCGTCCACTACCGCGCGGACGAGATTTCTTCTTATGCGCTGTTAGCGAGTAATTTACGAAAGTTCGCGCATTCGCAGTCCTGGCGAACTGCATTATGACGTCAGTGAAGCGGTACTTATTTCTATAGAGGTTCATTTTGTTATTTTAAAGTTTACGTCCTGTCAAGGTACCATTCGGACCTTCTCCCTGCAATGTTTTACTTTACACAGGATGTTTTCGCCTTTTGTTTATCGCTAGTGTTACCTCTTTCGTCTTCTCGAGGTAGAAATGTTGTTAAGACCGATATTTTTCATTACCAAAAGAATTTGTACGATTTTTTTTTATTTTGCCTTTGAAGCAATTTTCCTGATTTATAAAAGTATTTCAGGCATTTCGCGTTCTGGGAAACTTTTAAAAACTGCTCCATCCTCTCCCTTTCTTTCTCTTTCTCGCGCGCTCACTTTATCTCGGCGCGTTCAAGAAAAAAATTATCAGCGTGAGCAGCGCCCGGGGCTCAGCATTTTCATTATTTTTCAGAAAAAGAAAATTGCTTTCGAAAAAAAGAGCTTAATATTTTCCACTCCCTTAAAACATTCGCGGTGGATTTTTTTAATTTCCCATTACGCACCGTCGGAATAATTGCCTGGTACCTACTGTTCTCACCAAGTGGAACTCGATATAATTTATTTCTCTATATTGTAGCAATGAAATTTTTTATCCTTCGCTCCATTGTAATAAATAAGGAGCATACAAAGCTACCTCTGATATTTTTTTCGAAGAGTAATAATTTCTCTAAAAGAAGTGGTATTATTTTTTTTATTCAATGTTTTGTCAGATTCTAGGAAAAATGGAGACATTTTTTTTCTTTATTAATTTGGAAAAAAATTTAGAGTTATAACATGTATCTGCAAAATAAGTCACGAGTTTATGTACATACTCATATTTATTTATTTCCAAATAATACTTGTTACAAATACGAAAGGCAATCTCGGTCTATTCGATGTCACTCTTAAAAATACAAACCTTTTAATACTCGTCTTAATTATTCATGTTAATAGATACAGTGAGTTTCAGCAATACCTAAAATAAATATTACTTCCTAGGATCAAAGAAGAAAAAGACCTAGATATTTTTAGTAATCAACTTTTTAATTTGTTTAAAAATATCCGATAATTTAATTGAACGTTCCAGCTGCCTGAACAAAAGCTTACCGTTTCTCAATAAAAGGTAGCAGCGCGCCTCCAAAAAAAGGAAACTCCTCGTGTTTGCGGGGCAAACACAGCTCATGAAAATTAAAGTGAAAGTTACGCAGCTAGCGCGCAAATACACCGGCGGTAAACTCGTCCTAAGTTCCAACGGGGGCGTGCACATACGCTCGGAAAATATTAGGCTAATGGATATATCAACGGGCGCCTATATAATCCGGGCGGGGGCCAATAAAAATTTTCAAACTCAATCACAGGAGCGGGGCCGGCCGGGGGGCGGCTTCGACGCGCAAACAAAGGACCCATAATGGAGTGCGCCCTCTCCGATACCCGGAAGCCGGCGCACCTCCCGCGTTATACCCCGAGTCGGTGGCGCGCATTATCGATCTCATTCATTTATACGGGGGCTCGTCGCGAGGCCCCCGGCGGGTGGGGGGCATAATAATAAATTCTAATCTTTATAAGGATCTTGTACGGATTCTCCGCTCCTTTGTTCCGGCCCTTACGGTAGCCCTACGCTATAGCGGAGTCGAGCTCGCGCGCGCGCCCCGCAGGTATATAAGACGCGCGCCGGCCCCGGCGACGGCGCCCGTGTCGGGTTTCCTTCGACGGTAACTGCGCCTCTCGGACTCGCGCCACCGGGAAAATACTCCTGCCAGGGATGAGGCTTCAGCAATAACGCGGGAGTTCGCCAAAGAGATTCCTCGTCGCTGATGAATCGCTCGCCCGGTCGAGAGCTAAATTATCTACCCCCGCCCCTTCCTCCTCCGCTGGATCGCGTTTCTCCGTTTCGAAAGGCGAGGCCGAGCGCAGGTTCGAAAGTCATTCCAAGTCCACGTAGGGTTGCTCCCGCTCGCTCCGGGGAGATAATTAGTTTTATGGAAAAATTAGCGAGTGCTTTCTTTTTCGTTTGTTTGTAATTGGAGTGGTTGTACGCTTTTTACGCGGTGGACGTTAAATTGTTGATGCACTTCGTTTTTTTTTAGAGCGGCGATCGGGATGTGCACATAGTTTTTTTGTTGTTAATCTTCTCGAAAAAGTTTAAGCGCCCTTTAAAACCAAGGTAAGAACACGGTGGGGTTTTCTATAAAATGAAAAATCGCTTTGAGGCGGTGAAAATTTGATAAGGCCGACTACAGCGCGAAAGTTGGCTCTATTACGGAATTGATTTTATATATAATAGATTGAATTTTTACTACAGTTGGATTAGATTTTCATAATTGACTTTGAGCGAAAATTTCATGAAAATTTTAGTAGGTAACCCCCAACTACCGCGCGTAGCTTGCACCACCGTATAAAACATACGCTCCACTTAATTTTATAACATTTTCATTGCTTCTCTGCAGAGGCTCTTATATTTTAAGATTTTTTGTTGAATTATATACCGCGCACTTACACCGCTACTTCGAAAAACGTTATTCCTTAAAATATCCCAATTATTCTCGTCCAAGGAAGAAAAAGCGAATCTATCCAAAATAAACCACTCGTTAAAAATTTCAATAAGAAACTCGAATCCCCGTTAAAGTGAAAAATCACTCCGCTCCCTCAAAGCCCTGCCCCCCGAAAAAAAGGAAATAAGAAAAGCCCGTTTTTCATCATGCCGGTGCGCGCGATTACCCGGGAATACCCCGCGAGACTCGGCGAAGTGGCGGCGTAGGATAGGCTTTTTACCTCGCGTCCCGGCGGATCCCGCCGCGGAGAAAAAAGATTCGCGCGCGCGGCTGTGTGCGCAGGGCGGCCGCAGCGGCGCGGGTTGAACTTTGGCAAACGCCGGGGCGTCGTTGTACGGCGGGGCCCTCGATTTTGCCGGGGCGCCTTGTGTAGCCGCCTCTGTCCTGTCGCGGCACTCGGCCCTCGAACCGCGATGCTAATCACCGCCGCGTGTACTGATAACTTTAGTTTCCAAAGCTAGTTAGCCCCGGCTAAATAAACTTTCGCCCCGCGTCTCTGATTAGGGGCGAGTGCGGCAGGCTTTCTCTCCTCGCTCGCCGCCTTTTTTTTTCGTCGCGAGCGCGCTAACGGACGACGAGAGGCGATGGCAAGCGGCCGCGGAGTTAGTGTCTTATGGGATTTTTGGGGAAATCTGATTATGAATTTAGCGCGGATCGGCCGAGCGCCGCCTGGCTGGGATTTGGATGTTAGAGGGGATGAGAGCTGACGGTGACGGCCTTTTTTTTCTTTAATGCGAGTACGTTTAGTTAATCTTTGTATTATGCATACTTGCAAAGTATAAGTACAGAAAAAAATGTTTTTTGTTTAGGAAAATATGTAAAAAGAAAATTTGAATGGTAATGCTGAAATATGTAATTTTTTACATTTATTTTTAAAGAAAATGAAATTGATCATTTTATATATACGTTAAAAGTAGAAGATTGATTTATTTTTGTAATTCTTTCTAAGATTTATTTCTATTTTATACTACAAGTTTAGTTTATTTCAGTTTAAAAAACAACTATTGATCCTCTGGATATTCTTTTTATGAACTTTTAAATTCAAGTACTGCAAAGGTTTTCATAAATACAATATTTCGTACAATTTTATTATCAAATTTTATGAGTTAAAATTACCATAAAGTTAAAATTATTAAAATTATTCAATATTTTACTACACTTATATTAAAGTAGGTGCTATATATTTAATATAAAATTTAACGAGCATTCTTAAAATGTTTCTCATTATTCTGCAATTTTTTTTTTAATTAATCCTTTAATGGTATATAAATTTAACTTTGATAATGTTACTGATATCCCAAACGCTTTGAGAAACAGATCAGGTAGTAAATTCCTATGACATATATTTCATCGTAAAACAAATACAATCAAAATTGTATCGTATCATTGATTTCAGATATTCCGTCTGTAACAATACGCTGCAAATTTAACATTTCGCGGTGCAGCATAATTTTGATGAAGTCGCTCAATTCAAAGTCGGATTTATCCAAAATGCATGAAGTAAGAGCTGGAATCGGCGCGTATTTAGCAAACATGTATGTACCGAATATTGGAAAATTATATTTGTGGTATTGCAGTAGTATTGATTTTTTAATATTGTCCCATCGCCAAATCATTTTTGGAACATCCGCCATTATTCGAGTCCTAGGACGAAAAAGGATTCTACTTTTTAATCGCGAAGTCGCGATATTTCATTTAAAACTCGCAAGCGTCTATAGATAACGCGACGCAAAAAAAGAAATTATCGCTCCCTTAATTAAGTTTCACAATTTTACCAGGAATACTCGTATAAACTCTATAATTCGCGCTCGGCCGGAGCGGCAATATTAATCTCTCATTGAAAATTATCGATATTAAACGTCAATGCAAAATTGTCATTACTACATTACACGATTTGGCGTGACACGCGAGCCCCCCGTCGCAGCGACAAACGCAAGCAATTATCATTAGTGTCGCTCGGCCGGACTTAAAACGGAGGCAAGCGCCGGGGGCTGGTCGTCCTTGGCTTTCGATTTTCGAAACAACGAGCGCGCGCGCGCTAGCCCGCCAGGAATATTGCGATTTTCGCTCTGCGGCCGCTGCGGTTTACATGGCAGCGCGCCGTAATATCGGCCCGAGGCGAGAAGTCGGCGCGCGCGCTGTGTATATTTGCTTATTAATTTTTTCCCATCTTTGAAATGCGGCCCGCGCGCCGGATTAAAAGATCAAAGGCGGCGGCGCGCTTGTCCCCGCGGAAAAAAAATTTAATTATAAGTTAAGTGCACTCTTGTCTGTTTATTGGAAGCGCGCGCGCGCGCGCGGGGCCAAACCGACGTTTGCTCGCTCGTGCGCACGGCCGCCCCGCTGTATATCGATTATCGATCGGGGGGGAGGGAACGGTGACACGCGCCGGTTTGTGTGCGCTCGCACGCAGTTTTTATTTTCGCGGAAAATTAAATTAAAATTGCCGCGCCGGCTACGCGCGCCGGAAAATTCGGCGGCCGATCTCGCCACTTTTCGACTGCGTGGAAGGAGAGACGGCGGGAGGGGCGCGGGGGTAGGGAAATTTTATTAAGCGGTGTACGAGCGGCCTTTTGCTGGCCGCGGAACGTGACTTTTGCGCGACGACGCTCGGAAGTTCGCGCGCCCAGACGTGTCCGCGAACTCGGGGGAGCGACGAGATGCTGAGATGCCTCGAGTGCACGGCTAAGGGCGCCTTAATCGCGTAATTTTGATGAAAGAAGGCTCAATTGCTCCTACGCTTTGTTGTGGAAATTTGATAAAAATTCTAGCGGATATTAAGCGGCATTTTTCTAGCGGAAAAAATCTCCTTTACATGATAGTAAAAAAAACGCTCGTTTCGCAGATACGATGTAAACATTTTTCTTTTAACGTTTTTCCATATTGATAGCCTTTCTTTTTAACAATTCCGATAATTGATAAATTTTTTCATTTACATTTTATCTTCAGCAGAAGTTTCTATAGTCACAATAAAAATGCAAAAATTTTATTATCTCTATCTTTTAAACAAACCATATAATAATTTTATACTAAAATCTTATGTTCGTGAATTTTAGACTTTCAACATAGGTAAATTTTTTACTCCACCGTAATGATGAAGTAACCGGCAGTCATAATAATACGAATAAAATGGCATTTGACGAATCCAAAGCCCTTCATTGATCCGTTAGTTACAATTTCGGCCTGAAAAGTCATTAATTCTCCAGCGAGCAATCGAGAAATTTTTCATCCCCGCCAAAAAAGACCTGGTAAAAAAAATATCGAATTTCCAAGCCGTGCGTTGAAGTCCGACTAATTACCTCGCTACGCTTTGGAGAATTTTCGAAGTTTGGTCGTTGCGGGCCAGCAGCCGTCGGAGGGGAGGGGGGGGGGGGGTAGGGGGCAGTAGCGATAATTGAAAGAGGCCAACGAGGGTCTCGAGGCATCTTGAACCAACGCGCGATGCCAATTATACGAGAGAGAGCGCAATGTAATATGGATTAGCGGGCCGGCAAGTATGCGATTGACGCTCCTGATTAGCCGGGGCCCGGTCGAGCGGTTCGCCAGTAGCTAGTGGCTAACCCAATGGCTAATTGTTGGTATTCGATAATTGAGGCAAAGGCCATAACAATGACGTCGAAATAATTCAAGGCGCATTGTTGCGTCGATTTTCCCGAATAAGGCGGATTCCGCGGGGGCTTTGCCCCCCGCCCCCCTCCTCACCAGCGTCGCCCCCGCGCGCAGAGAGACGAGGGGGCGGGGGGTCGAGCGTACGCGACAGAATGCAAGCAACACGTTGGGACGTGTTGTTTGCAAAGTTAATACTGTCCCCCTGCCGCTGCAGCTACTTAGGAATTAGAGTTACGCAAGAATTCAAATAAACCGGCGCGCTCCGCAACAGACGGTCCTACATCGTTATTAATTTCGAGTGCCCGAGCAATCCCTCCAGCTCGCTACTGTTCTGGAATGAGGCGAAAATCCCGGCAAGTGTGTTGATTCTGTAATTAATTTCGTTCGTTATGATTAATGATTGAGAAGTTTTATTTTCAACGTAACGAGACTGCATTATTCCTTTGGAGCAAAAAAAAATATCGGTTCTCATTATTTATGGCGGATTAATGTTTAGGTGAGTAAATGTTTTAAAAAGATCGCTTAACAAATTAAATTTATTATGCTAATTCATAAAAAAACGTCTGTTGGTGATATAAGTTTTTTAAATAGACTGATCGAAGTGCAGGAAATGCATACCGTGATTTATTCAGACCCGTGCATTTACGATGGCTTTCGGTCTTTAAATATTTTATATAGGGATGTATATAAATGCATTATGATAAGCACCATTAATTGATTTATTTTCGTATATAACTCTCCTGGAAATATTATTGCGCAAATGGCTTGAGAAATTATATTAATTAACCCGCAAATTGTCATTGCTATACTTTCCCATAACTCATATAACGTCAACCTCATAAATTATTGTAACTGCAATATTTTACGGTAGTCTACTTACAGCACGACACTTTTTTTGTAAACTTGTAAGATATTCATTATTTAACAGGGCGGACGACTAAAGTTGATGGTAAATTAGATTAATTTTACATCAACTCATATTTAACTAAGGCTCCGAGCCTGGGAAAAACTTTTCCAACGCAGGTAAATCCACTTTTTGCCAACTTTTTGATCAATCTTAAAACGAATTAAAACGCAATCTCGGCCATTAGAGCAACTCGCTCAAAAATCATTCTGCTTTAAAGGGTACCTTTTTGCCGGAGCGAGGCGAGCCACACGCGAATAATTTAATACGCGCCCCCGATTAATGGGAGGAGAATCTTCAATAATGAGAATTTCATTATGCGTTACTCGAGAACGCGTGTTCCCGAGAGCCACAGCGTCTTGTCTTTAATTGAAATGCTATGCGCGTACGCGAGCGAGCACGAGCCGAGCACCAGTGTCGCCGGAGTTGAGAGAATTTATTGCGGATTTCGAAAAAAGTGTGTTTTAGGATCCGCTGCCTTGAATTTTTCACCTCGCATTGACGATTTTATGTTACGTCCGCGACGTGGTCGCGTCCTATGATCGACTTTCCGTCGTTCATTATTCAAGCGCTTTGCTTGGTCAGCGAAACATTATAAAATAAGGCATGTTTTATTAAGATTCTTATTTAGTACAAAATATTTTTTTCAGCTGAATTATGGTTATGAGTTTCGCGCATGAAACCCCTTATTGCATATTTTTTTATAAGAAAAAAATAGCAGGATACACGGGAGCCCTTACTTCGCTCGCTAGCGAAACGAGATTTTTTTCGAATAACACGTACAGGAATGTAACAAGAAAATGCTATATTTCATGAAATTGAAACGTTTGACACGAAAAATTTTTATTAGGAAAAAATGCATTCTCGTAAAAGACCGGCACGGTATCATATCCCACTGAAAGAATTTTTTTTTTTTGCAAATTCGCCAAATCGAAAAACGCGCGAAGGGGAAAAGTTCGTGAAAATCCCGAGATAAAATTTAGCGAAAAAAAAAAATTAAAAAAATAAAAAGAACGGAGCAGCGGCTCCGGTAAAAAATAGAGCGGAACCGCCGAGCGACTCCTCCATTCGGCGCTCGATGATAATAAACCGTGAAACGTCGCGGCGAATAAAAACCGAACTAATTTCCGGGATCCCCGGCGCGGCTTCGCGGGAAAAAAGCGCGCTCGCTCGGAAAACGCGATACCATCGCTCGCGGCCTGGAAAAATCGCGGGCGACAATTTTTTTTCATTAAGAAATTCTTAGAGAGAGAGACTGGTGGGAGGGGCGGAGCGTGAGCTTGAGCGCGGCTGCATCAAAGCTAATTACTCGTTGATCGATAAACTCAGCCAGGCCTCGCTCGCTGAGAAATTCGCGCGTGTACACGGCGCGCGCGCCCCGTGTTACACGGAGAGCGCCGTCGCCCGATTAAAACACGCGCGCTCGCGCGCGGCATAAATTAAATCCGGGCACACTACATTAGGCGCGAATTCATATCCTCGAAATAGCGCGCATATTAAGCATCGGCCGCATGCTCGGTTTGGCGCGCGAGCGACCGAGAAGCGGGGGTGCGGGGGGGAGGTGGAACTGCAGGGTAGAAAAAAAGAGAGAGGAGGACGGTGCGCGCGCGTCACCGACTCGACGCTTGGGAATCTCGTTAATTCGAGTGAGGGAGTCCGGGGCGTTTCGCACTCTATCGACTTACGAGTGGCATTACGCGCCTCCCCCGCGGGGCGAGTTTCGGAAATCTTCCGTCCCGCGGCTGTGGCGCGACTTTGATAAATCATCGGGACGAGAGAGCGGATACATAAAGGCCGGCGGGGGGTCCCGGACCCGCCGGGGCTAAAGTGAACCACTTTCTGCGGCGTATTTTGATTTTTAGAGTATCCGCCCGACGCCCAAATTAACCTACATCCTTTGTGGCTCCCGTGAGTAATCGCCTTTCCTTTTCCTCTACTCTTTTCGCGAAAATGAGGCGATTCGACGCTTGCCTCTCGCCTCGTATACGATGCAGTTGTTTTTTTTTTTATATTGGATTTTAAGCGAAAAATTGGTCGCTCCGTTTTTTTTAATCGCGATAAAGAAAAATGGCTCGGGAGACTTATAAACTAATAATAGTCGGCGTTGCAACTTTGATAAAAAATAATCAATCTTCGGGATCAAAAAAGTTCCAAGTCCGCGGCGGCATCGCCTGATTATTTTCATCCACTCGCCCGCGGATCGCCATTTGTCAATCTAAATTAAAGCAAAATAGAAAACTCGATCCATCAGGCGCCTCGGGAATGATTAAATTTCAAATTAACACGGCGGAGGGATTCATTTCTCATTTGCCGCCGGTGGAGAGCACAAGAGCGCAGCGCCGATATACCGCTGCATTGTCGTACCTTTCGAAATTTCCAGCCCACCCTCCCTGTTCCGGGGGTCTCCTCGCGTAAAAAGACAAACTGGCTGCAGCCCGATCGGGACAAAACGCGGCGAAAAAGAGTCGAAAGTGCGGCCGCGCGAGCGAGCGAGTCGTGCATCTTCCCATTTTTCTGCAATAATGAAAACGGCCGACACAAAAGGAGGGGGCGGCGGCGGCTGCTGCAAAAAAATGCCCGAGAAAGGGATAGAGAGAGGCTCTCGGGGTATCAGACAGCGGCGACGACGGGCCGAATGGAAAACTATCCTAGATAAACTCGGCGCTTCGAGGGGGGCTCTCCGAGGAGAAAGGCGAGCAGGAGACAAACAGAGCCGGGCCTCCCCGTACACTCCATCCCATTTAACACAATCGCACACGCATTCGTGAATCATAATATCCGCGAGCGAGCGAGAGAAAGAACGGGAGCGAGCGAGAGAGGGGCGCGGAAGGGGGACGAAGAAAGAGAGGCAGGCGTTGCGCATGCGCGGAGCCGCGAGGGAGGAGTAGGTTGACGACGACAATTTCCAAGGGTCGATCGATGCGGCAGGAGCGTCTCCGAGTCCGGCGGCGCCCTCCTCCGCGCCCGTCCCCGAGAGCCGGAGAGGCTTAGAGCGCATACACGCGCGCACAAAAGCGTCCTAACGAAGCTGCGCCTCGCGGCTCGTCTCCCTAAGAGGATTCGCGATCCTCGGAAAATAACGTAGGACAATGCCCCGCCGGCCTCCTCCGGGTCAAGTGGACCGGATTCCTGGCCCCCTTTTTTCATGCCCTCCCCCCGCGCTCAAAGGGGAACGCTGCAAAATGCGCGCCACTCGACCGAGTGGGCCGTGTATTTATGCGCGACGGGCGCAGGAAAAAAAAAGAAAAAGGGAAGGAGCACACGGAAAGGTCCTCACGGACGTAATCTCCAGAGCGCGCGCATGCGCGTGGGCGCGGGGCTCGGGGGATCCCCCCCTTGCGTGCGCGCACTGCGGAGGGGAGATGAATGCGGATGTATAGGTATTTTATTAGCTCTTAATTTTTTCCGCGCCCTCCCGCCGCTCGCCGTACGACTTCCGAGTGTCTTGTGCGCGTCGCCGCCGCCGCGAGCGCCCACCGGTCGATACGATTCGATTCGACGGACAATGGACTCGACGTCTTCCGGGAAACATTTTTATTTCATTAGCGGCGACGCGCGAGGGAAGCCGGAAAAAATTTCATGGGGATTCGCGCTTCCTTAATGGAAACTTCGACGAGCTCGCCGCTGATCGAGCGTCTCCAGTCGCTCACCGCCGGATTAAGAGATTGACCTACTAACATTTTTTAAACTTTTCCTGATTTAATTTAAAACGCGACGCCCGCGGGGAGGGTGGAAGGGAAAAAAGCTCGCCTCTCGGCCGATTTGTAATCTTTTATTTCCCGCTCCGAGAACAGTATCGCCGACGCGGGGCTGCTGAAAAAATGATCGCGCTGTATTCTTGAAAATCTAGGTGGGGAATATTATTTCCACCCGAGGACAGCGACGCGCTCGCTCGTCTCGCAAATTTATATATCCCCGCGTCCGAAGTGTAAACAAAGTGTAGGAACGCGCCAAAGTAGAATTATTCACTTTGTAAATCTTCCGCGTGGATTAATCCGGGGCAGTATTTTTAAATTTGCCCGGGGATGTAAGAGGCAGCGAAATTCGTAAGTGCACTTCGCAACTTCCGCCGTAAAATTTAAACAAGCATAATATCTCGCAGCAGTAGCGGCGCGCGGCTCCGTCTCCTCCGCGAATTTAGGCATTAATCTTGATGCTCAATACCCTGGCTCTAATAAAAATCGCAGGGCGCGCAGTTAGAGGCTCGCTCGGTCTACCGACCCCCAAAGGGAATGTATTAAAAAACGAGCGACCTGAAAAATCTCCGTGCTCGCCGGCCAGAAAATCCGCCGTTTCGAAAAGGGAACTCGCGCCTCCTCTTTGAGGCCCCGCCGTCGAGAGAGCCTTCCGTGACGCAATCCGGCCGCGCGGCAGTTAAAACGCGACGGCGAGGCACGCAAAAAAAAGGAGGGCGCGCGGATAACAAAACGCGCGGGCGGTCGCCGAGCCGTGAGTTATCACGGCGGGGGCAGTTTGTTCAAACTCCTCTATAAATTTTTCTATTCAACGGGCGGCGGGGGCGGCGAGCGGGGGTGGCGGCCGCGCGTACGTGCGCGTCGGGCGGTCAGGAACGGACGGGGATCGGCCGAGAGCCTTGGGCCCTGGGCTGTGCGCGCAGTTTGAATACTGCTAACTTTCCGCGCGCCCGCAAATCGAGTTACGCCGCGAGGCTGCCGGCGCCGCGCTCCCTCCCTCGCTCGTTCGCCCGCTGCGAGCGAAGAGAGCGAGCCTGCCCCGGCTAAATAAGCGAAATGCAATTTTGTTTCCGCCCGGTTGCAGGAGCATCTGGACCTGCGCTACCAGCCCTGCGCTGTACATATTTTCTTTCTACCTTCGACCTCGTTTTTCCTACCGACTACCGTCTGCTCGGCGCGCCGTTTTATTTTATTTTTTTATTTCTCTTTTTCTTTTTTAACCCGCCGCCACCTCGCTCCCGTGCGCTGTAACGAATTTCACCGCGTCGACGATTTTTATTTCCGGGGGTTACGTGAGGCTGCGCCTCCGCGCCGCCTCGGCTTTCACCTGAGGATTCTGACGTAGCCGAGAGACGCTGGATCTATTTCTAATGGCCTTACAAATGGCTTTCCGAAGGCGAGATGAAAATTAACTGGTTTGATGTAGTTCTCTTGTTTTGGCTCTTCTTATCAATTTTCGATTTAAGCTTCTTTTTTTAATTTCACTTTGGCTGTGCATAAAATCGGATTTTAATATATGCCGTAGGATATGAGATATAAAAGGTGCTGGTTTCGAGTGAACTTCATAATTTTAACGATGGCGCACAAAAAATGACCGAGAATTAAAGTCGTGTGAAATAAATTTTAAATTGGAATACACTCGCAGTTTGACTTTTAATTTACAATGATTTCTTTTTAATATTCACATACAAAAGCTTTCAAATATCTTTTACATGATGTATCTTTAGAGAAAATGAAAACGGTAATTAATTAGCTCATTGGGTAATCTATAAAAACCTATATACATTAATAAAAATATTAATATTAATTATCAATTATTTTTTGTTAATAATAATTCGTGCCAACATAAAATAATTATATAATAGAGATTCATCGTGGTTTTCATTGACAGCACATCTGTTAATATTTCAAATACTTCATTAAAATGTTGTTATGTACATTTTTCCGAACACAAATTAATTAGCACTTGATATTTGAAAAAAGTCTTTAAAGTGAACGCAATACGAAAAGTTTACATTTTCATACCTTCAACACTTCTAATTAAAGGGAATAAAATGTTAATTAACTAATTGCACCGCGAATAAATATAAAATCTGTTAAAAGCCTGAACAAAAATTCCCAATGCAATCAAGCACTTTCGAAAAGTGTGAAAATCAATCAGGAGCCGAGTCGGTCGACGGGCGGTAGGAACACGAGAGCAGCGCGTCGAGGTTGACGCACCGTACTTTCGGTCTTTTTCGCGCGATATTCCACCGTCGGCCCCCCGCCCACCCCTCCGCTCTAGGATGCAAGAGGCGCAAGATTTTCCCGATCACGGGCGGGCGGGCGAACCCGACGGCGGCGCTGCCAATATTCAGCCATATTGTTCCGCGGGCGGGCGCGCGTCGCCCGAATCGCGCCCCGTGAATGCCGCCTGTAACGATATTAAGCGTATTGAATTTTAAGTCTCCATTGACCGGCCGCCGGCGGCCCCGGCATTGTTTCACACCCGACTCCGCCGGGATTGCATTTTGATGTGAGCCGGCGCGCGCTCCCCCCGCTTGCAATACAATTTTATTGGATTTAACGGATGCGCTCCGAGCAGCGACTAATTTCCCGCCGCCGCCGGCTGAAAGAAAACGGAGCTCCGGCGCAAAGTTCCGCGCTAAAAATTGCAAGGCTCCGCCTGTACTGCGTGGACGATAATGCGCGCACGTGAGATTCAACCGAGCGAGTCTGTCATTAATTTTTCCATCACTCCGAGCGCGCGCTTCATTACCATAACAATGCGACGTCAATCGGCGCGCTCGGCTTAGCGCGCACACACGCACGAGCGCGCGCGCAGACACACACACACACGGCTTCACAAAAGTCGCTAATCGCCGCAATCATCGCGAACGAGCAGCTTATGCGGAATCAATAACTAATCGCCTAGGCCCTGCTGTGCCGCCGCAGCGCGGATTCACCTTGCCCTCCCCCCCGGCCTCCGTGCCTCGCGCGTCCGTGGATACCCAGCAGTTTCCATCCCCCTCCCGCGAAAAAAGGGATGAAAGGAAAGAGGGTCGGGAAGAGGTCGAGGTATAAAAAAAAAATCAATTCGAACCTAATTTCATCCCCTCGCGCGGTAGTCGCGCCCGAGGGCGAGTAGTCGCCTAGGAACGGTCCGCGGCGGCCCCTCTAATCTCGAAAATTTCCCAAGAATCCCGACGAGAGGAGCCGCGCGCTCGTGCATGAATTATCGTCGACCGTCCCGGGGCCGCCCCCGCCACCCCCTCCCGCACGCGGGCGCGCAACAGCTTCGCCCTGCAAAATACGCGCGCGGCGGCCGGATCAAAAATCCCTCGCGCGAGCAAGACCGTGCGCCGCTGTCTCCCCCGTCGGGGCCGCGCTTTCATCGAACCCTACTCCCGCGCACCCACACCCACAGGTAGTCCTTCCCGCCTCCTGTTTCTCAAAGGGAGCGCAGCGCAAGACGGACGCCGCGGGTGAAAAGAGCACGGGGGCAAAAATGAAAAGCGCGCAAAAAGGCGCCGGAGTGCGGAGGACGCTCCTCGGGCGGTGCGCAAGGATCGCAATGACCCCGCGACGGCGGTGCGGGGGCGTAGCGCGCATATACGCGTACGTGCAGCGCGCGCGGGAGGGCCGCCCGTGCGCAGGCGCCGGCGGCAGCGGCAGCAGCCAGGACCGCGCTCCGGTGGGGGGAGCGCGCCTCCGCTTCGGAGCCGCTCGCGCTTGCGCCCGGCGCTCGGCGCTCAGTGTCACTTTGTGCCGGGTGTCGCAGTCGGCACAGCAGCCAGGCTCCGGCAGCGGCAGAGCGAGCGAGAGACGCCTGGCCAGCCAGCGCAGACGGAGAGAGAGGCCCCTCGGCGCTCAGGCCGAGCTATATACGCGGCGGGGCGGTCGCGCTCGCGGCAGTCAGTCTCCGAGACTTAGCTGCGCCGGACGCGCCCCGCGCCTTCGGTTCCCGCGGCCGCCAGCAGGCCAGCTCCCCAAGTAAAGTAGCCGCGGTGCTCCGTGCTCGGTGGTGCGTGGTGCTTATATGCTCGGGACGCGGGCCCGCTCGCCCGGCAGCGCCTGACCCAGTTCCAGCCCGGCCGCCTCAGGCAGCGCGGCCCCCTTCCGGGGAGGGTGTCGGTGGGCCGCATCGATCCCACCGGCGGCGGGTGGTAGGACGGCCGAGGATGCGCGCGCGGTCATCGGCCTCCTCCCGCGCCTCCTAGAGCCTCAGTCATTCCGGCGGGCGGCGTCCAGGAGACCGCGTTCGTCGGCGGCCCGGCAGCCAGCGCCGCCTCCAAGATAAGTCGCAAACGGAGGAAGGAGGAGCGGTGCGCCGGGGCCGGCTCCGGCTCCGGCTCCTCGAGCCTCGAGGCCCGCGCGACTGGGCCCAGCGCCGGCAAGACGGTGAAGGAGACGTCGGGCTTCGGCGACTACTCGGCGGCCGGCGAGTTCGAGATCTGGGGCGAGGAGCACCAGTACCGGCTGGCCAATGGCCTAGAGCCCAAGCAGCAGGGGCCGCCGTCGCGGGGCCAGCCGCAGCCGCCGCCGCAGCAGCCGCAGCCGCAGTCGCTGCCGCCGCAGCAGCAGCAGCAGCAGCAGCCCCCGTCGCCGCTGCAGCAGCGCGAGGGCGGCTCCAGCCTCCGGCCCCTGCTGCACGTAGCCCACTGCGAGCTGCACTCGCCCCGCGACGCCGAGCTGCTCAGGCTGGACCAGCTGGACAGCTACGAGCAGCAGCAGCAGAAGCTGCAGCCGGGCCTGGAGCCCGACCGGGACGCCTACGCGATGATGGACAACTTCCACAACCCGGTGCCGCCGCCCCTGCCCAGGAGGCACGTTAGGTGAGTGCGAGACTGTCCCACTTTGCGCGGCGCTTGGCTCCCCGTCTGGGGATGCTGCGTACCCTGGCGAGTCAAGAGAGAGAAGATGCTCCGATGCGAATTTTGCGTACTTCGGGGCGTCTTATCAGCCCGAGCGGCTCGGGCCGCGAAGGAGCCGCGCGTTCCGAGCGACTGCACCTGCGGCGGCGCGCGGTTTTCGCCCGAGCGCATTAAATTCGGTGCAGCGCGCAAATTGGATCGATATCTGTTGCTTCGGCCCCGAGGCCGCCGCGGAGTAAGTAAATTTCGCCCTCGCCTCGACCGGAATGTTCAATCTTATTCTAATGCGGAGCGGACCCGCGAGGAGTTCGCTCCCGGGGCAGATGTCGGCCTTTTGTTTTCGTTCCGAGAACTTCGAGGGGGAGTCGGCTGCAGTTGAGTACACAAACATAAGTCAATAACTTCCATTCGCGAGGGAAAAAAGGGTGATTTCTTTTTTTCATCTCAAAACACTCGACGGCACGGACGTCTTGGAGAGAGAGGGTTTAGTCATCGACGCGCGGCGGGTCGGGCGGCCCGCACCCTTTTTGTGTATACCTACGCCTCGGACGCGAAGTCAAACAAAATTTCTTGCGGGAGAGCCAGCTTTTTTTTCCCGATATTTATTCTTTTTTTAACCGAACCTGCGCCGCGGTCGGGGCGAGATTCCGGGAAGCGGGATTGGGAATAATATTTGCGGTGAAAAAGTAATTTTTAACGCGGGGACCTGCTGTTTTTTAAAACATGCTGAATGCAGCGCCTTCGCGGGTTTTTGAATAATTTAGCATTTTATTTTCATATAATGTCGTCGCGCTAATAAATTTAATCCGCCGATGCAAAGCAGCCTTGTCTAACGGAGGAAAACTTGGCCCGCGCGCGCCGCTGTTATTATTCAGCGGACCGTTATTAACGCCGGCCTCTCGTATTTTTTTTTTTTTTGCTGCATATTCATACATCTTTTTTTACGCGTCGAATATAGCATTTCGCGTCGATCCTCCGCCGATAATCCTCGCTGTGTATACATAAATAAATAAAGGGAAAAGGTACGGGGGATCGGTAGACGAACGTGAAAAGAGGCGGGACACTTAAATGAAGTGGTTGCCCATTAGCCGAAGGTCAATACTAAGTGTAAAATACTCGTTCAAAAGTTACAGCATCGACAGGCTCGACCGCGATGTGGCGCGTCGGCTTTGTAACAATCGATCCACCGGCGTCCGATGCACTCCGCACTCTCCTCTCTTTTTTATTTCTTCCATTCCCTCCACGCGTGGCACGTCATATATTTTTAGTTTTATTTTTTTTCCCCGCCTCATTCTTCGCACTCCCGCCTCCCCCGCGCCATAATCCGCCTGTCGCGCCGAGCGCCGGGGACCGTAATGCGCCGCGGATGTGTGTAATGCGGCGCATTTTGCGTCAATGATCCGACATAATTCAGGCGGGGGAGAGAGCCGGGGCAAAAATGCCCCCCCGCGCGCGAATTTAAAGCCCCGAGGCCCCGAGTAATTGCGCTAACCGGAACTTACGGCCGCGGGGACCTTGCGACGCGCGCCCCGTTACATTCCATTATCCCGGAGTACACGGTCCCTTTATTGCTCTCGCGGCCGCTAATTTCGCGCGTCGAATGCGCGCGAAGCCTCTCCCCGGCGGAACATCTGTAACGATTCCCGTGACTCGCGACTCCCTTCGATGCAAATCACCCGCCCCCCGTAAACAGCGAATTTTTCGCCGCGGGGGAGATCGCTTTTTTTTTACGCGCGTAAAAAATATTCGCGCGCGCGGGGGCGGAGAGGAGGGAGGCGGGAGCGGGGCGCAAAACCGAGGGGGCGGAGAGCAAAATAAAGCTTCTGTTTTTGTTCAAAGGGGACGTTAATCAAAGTGGCTTTTCCCGACGAGAGAGAAAGAGCGCCCGGCGTGTATACAATGAAAACTGGTTATTGAACTGTCTCGCTCGAGTGCGAGGTTACACGGCGCGCGCCGGGGGGAGGAGGAGGAGGCGTCGCATTATTCTCCATCGTTCCAGAGACGCTTCCGTGGCGCTTCCCGCAAAGCCGCGCGCTTTCCTTTTTAAAATGACAAATTACGAAATAACTCTATTAAATTTGCTTCTTAACTTCGGAATCGCGCGGACGCCACGTTATTTATCGCCCCTTCCTGCGTTGACGCACGAAGACATGGTCTACCCGACCGAATCAAGGCTGTTTGATTTCCTTTTTTTTTGTTGAGTGGATTGGATCAAGAGTAAACATATGTGTTTCAAATTTATATTATGAAATTTTCGATCATGATCCTGCGCTTGTTTGATTTGTCAGGAAGTGGAGATTGATTCATTTTTTTATTCGGTTTAAAATCGAAGTGACAATTCATTATAATTTAGGTCTAGTTAGATCGAGTACAACTATAAACTACATTTTTACTGTAGAGAATATTGTCAGCCCTCATAATCTTCAAAATGTGGAAGAGTGAAAAACCACTCGAAACGAGTGATAACATAGCCAATCGAGTTTCGAGTGGCTGTGTTTTTTCTGAAAAAGAGTGATTTTCTGAATTTTTCACTCTTCTACATTATCAGAGAGTATTTTAAAATTACATAATATTTTAACATTATATAAAAGTTCTTTGATATTTGCGTGATAATATAATTAAATTTTATATCTATACTTTTGCAAGATATAGACGAATTTTCATTTATTAGTCGGTCTTTGTCAATTATTATATTTTTATTTGATAAATACAATAAAATCTGTAATACACGGTACTGAGTGAAGATCAGGCATTAAAGTAATAATTACAGTCTATGTTGAAATACATTTTCAAAGGCGATACAATGTTCAATAAAACATAATTAAACATAAACGACAAAGAGGAATTGTCATCAGAACAATTGATCAGAAAAATTAAAAATTACAGCTTGACCCAATAATTACGACGTATATCAGTTTATCGAGCCCCTACACCGCAGTTAATTACCCACCAAGCTAATGCTCTAATCCGCGCGCGAACGAGTGCAATGGAAAATAGTTTAATTTCACAATTTGTATCGGCGCACTAAATTTCCGGAAACCATTATTCGAATCTCGTTATGTCGTCGCCGCGGCAATAGCAATGTCTCCGGCCGCTTATAACGCGCAACTCCGCACCTATCGCCCGGCTATATTACCCACCTAATTACGCCAGTCGCATAAATATCCAATCAGCCGCGGCTCCCCCGGCCGCGCTCCCATAAAAAAGGAAAAGACGATCCCGCCGCTGAATTAAAAACCGTCCCAAGTGCCTCCGCGACGTCGCCGTAAAAAAAAGCGAGAGGGACAATCGCTCGCGCGGCGGATTTCCCCTTGATTGAATTTCACCCCGGGGCGCAGATGATGGCCCGGCTGACCCTTTCTCTAATAAACTCGCGTAGTGCAGAGTTACCTGCCGGTAAAAAGGGAGGTATAAAAAAAAAGAGCGGGTGAGAGAGAGAGAGAGAAAGCCGGCGCTTGACGTCCGGGCAATTTCGCGCGGAACTTGCTAATGACGCGACGTCAAAAAGCGGATTCCCGAAATGCGGTGGACGCGCTCGCGGCATTAGCGCATCGCCGCAGCCGCGGAAAATCAGCCGCGTGCATTAGCGGCGAAATGCCCCGCGTGTAACTGAAATATCTTTCTTCGCTGCGGCCGAATATATTGGCCTGGCGAGTGCGTTCGTCATATTTGCCATTTCCGCCGTTATTTTTCGGGCTCGGCCCGTTACTTTGTCCATCGGCGCACGGAGCACTATGAGGATTCATTTCCCGCGCTACGCGGAACTTTTTTTCGGTGTAAATTGCAGACCGGCGTTTTTTTTATTTTTCACAGTTTTCATCAGAGTTGATGAGCGTATTGGTCGGTGGAAAAAACGTGAAAAGTTGCTTGAGTATGAAAAAAAAGTAAAAACAAAATTGATGGAAAAAAATTGTTTTATTGGACTGAAAAGCCGCGAAATTTGGAAGTTCATGAAAATCGAAGTATCAATGGAAGAGGGAAAATTTGAATGCGAAATCGTGTTTACTATTTCATTTGAAAAGAGCTTTTCAGCAGCGGCAGTCAGTCGAAATCCCTAATCCGAGTATTTGGCGTCGGTCGGAATCTGTGGGAATTTCGGATAAGATCTCGAATTCCTTCGACCGGAGGGTTGGGAGGTGGTGGGCTGGTAGTAACGGCAGACACTTCTTCTCCTCCGCACTCAATATAAGCCTTTTAATATCAGTTCGAGGCTCGAGAACACACACATACGCGCGCGCGGATGGGCTGCGGGAGAAAATGAAATAGCTGCAAACGCGCGAAGCTTAAAAAAAAACGTTCAGGAGGTGGAAGACCTGCGGGGGTCGGGATAAAAATCTACATGAATTATCTTCGCAAAAAAAAAATCTTATATCGGCCGGAATATTTTTCCAGGGCGGCGGGATTTTTTGCCGCGGGTTAAAGGATTTTTGCGTGGCGTCGGCGAAGGAACGCAAGAGAAAAAGGGGTCGAACGCACCCGGCGTTCCGCTTGATTTTAGCGTGAAATCGCATTACCGCGCTGCGGAAAAAAACCTCTTCGCTCCTCCAGCGCGCGAGAAAAAAAAATCTAATTTTAACGAAAATTAAACAACGTCATTAGCGCGAACGCGCCGGCGATCGAAGAGGGCCCGAACTGCCTCGTTTTAACGCGAATATGATAATTGCATCCCGCGTGAAATTGCGTCTCCATCAATTCGCGCGTTTTATCGCTTCCGCAAAAAAACAAGAGAGGCTGATCCGAAGTCGGAGAGAAACAACGTGTCGGCGTCGTTTAAGGACACTTCCGCTGAATATTTCACGCGCACTGCAATTCGCAACGCGGGGCCCGTGTATATTTAGCCCAGACCCGGGCAACAGTGGCGCGCGCGAGTACCCGCCGGCCTTTTCCCCGGTAATTGATTCGCCACCAAATTGCGCGTAAATAATAAAAAGCCGCTTGCTCCTACCTCGGGGAAAAAAAGGGGCAAAACAGCGACGAAAATAAAACTCGCCTCGCCGGCAAAACAGAGCGAAAAAAGCGAACGAGATGCGCGGGGGGAAAGAGAGAGGGAAAAAAAAGAAAAGAACCGGAGAGGGAAGAAAGATCGTTCGAATCGTCGCGCAATTATCTCGCTATTCGCGTCCGCGCATTATTTATACGATGCAGGTATGGTATGGCGCGCATGCGCGGGGGGCTTTATAACGTGATTAACTAATTCCAGCGTAACGGTATCTTATAATAACAGAGCGGCCGCGGCGTCGGGCTGCGAGGGGACGCGCGCGGGAGACAGCGGCGCGACGTTGCTTTGACAGGGCCTTCACGCAGCGCGCATATCGCCTGATTAATTATACAATAATAACAATAATCGGGCGCGCGGAGCCGTCGCCGGATCCCGCGCGCGATTATACGTATAAACATGCCACTCGTTCGGTCTTCGATCGTCCGAGCCGCCGTATTGATTGTCCCTCCCGCGCGCGTACACGCACGTCGACGTGTGCGGGGGCGCGAGGACGTGTTTACGCTGTCTGGCGCATTCGACAAAAAAAAAAAATAAAAACGCCTCTCTTTTCAGCGCCCCCCTCGCCTGGGCGCCACGGCCATTGTTGTCCCTGCGGCGCGACGGCGAAATTACCGATGTATAAGGGAAGAACTCGGCCTCTCCGTCTCGCTCGCTCCCTCTCGGTCTGGCCGCCGTCGACGCGGACGCGCCGTCCCTCTCCGGCCGTTTGTATCGAGCGACGACTTGGACTCGGCGGCCGCCTGCGCGCCGGCTTTATCGCCGTCTCGCCGCTCCGGGCGCGTTACGGCTGGACGCGGTGTGCGCGCGACCAAATTTCCCGGGGACAATGCACCCACCGCTGCCGCGATAATGCTAATGTCGGCGAGCACGCCCGCGACGCGAATTTTCGCTAATTGTCGCCGAACCAGCCGCTCCGCTGGCTGAGCCCGCTACCTGGGGCATTGAAATTTTCTACGCTCTTTTTTTTCCCCCCTTTGTTTCGAGGTATTTCGTAGTGAATTAAATAATCCAGTGGATAACGCTTCACGAATAATTAAACAATAAATCGTCGAATAAAAACCAATTAGTTTTTTTATTTGAAAACGACTTTTTTTTATTTCATAAGCCTGGGAATATTAGTAATTTTTTGATAATAATTGCTATCAAATCATAATCAACGGGGCTTCACAGTTATTTGATCTCCGTTATTTTCCTCCGTGAACTAAAAAATGGCTTCCTATGATTTAAAAATCAATTTTCACAAGAGTATAATTAACTAGAATCAACATCGAACATCACATATTTTTTCAATATCAGTACTTTATTTTTTTAACAATAGAAACGAATATTTGCATCGATTGGTAACGGATCAATAATATGAAATTTTTATTTGCATTCTTGTGTCATTAAACGATTTAATTGACTTAGCTAAAAATAATTTTCCTTAAATAAAAAGTCTGTTAATTGCTGTGTACACCAACCCGAAATTACTATCCCGATGAATAAAGTACTTGAAAACTTAAAAAATTTCTAACGCTTTTCACGCGGCCACTCAATTATTTCACGTGTTTGTGCTGTGTCTGGATTCGTTACTTCGATGGTGCATTGTTCGCTCTCGCTTTGATTCCCCTCTTTTTTAAATAATAGTGCGATTCATCATTTTTCGGTTTGAAATTAAAAATTAACAAGCCTACATTTCGGCAGCCTCTGTCAGCATATTTGACCTCGACGTTTTTTAGGAATCAACCGAATTTTTTGTGGTATTATACGGTAAAGTTATTACCACTTTAATTCCGTGTTTTTCACTCGATATCAAAAACTTTTCAATTGCACTAAAAGCAAACCTGTCATTTTCAAAGCATTTCCGTCGTCTCTATCTCGAGATCAAAGTATTTAAAAAATAAACGCGCAGGTTTATGAAAGTAATCTATCGAAATACAGGTCCTGTAATCATTAACCCATTTTTCGGAAGCATCTAATGTCGCGAGTAATACCGGAAAGAACTACCGTGCATTAACAGAAATTACTAAAATCGTAAAAAAACTTTCGTAATTATTAACTTACAAAAAAAAGGGATTATCAGTAGCTCCGTAAGTCGCACTTCGAACACCGGAAAAAAATGATGAATTAAATCGACGTGAAAATCAACGACGGACAGACACAAATAAGGGGAAAAAGGCAGCGGGACTTATTAAAAAGGCTATTAGCGGTGCGACCTTTTGATCTAAACCCGTCGCTCGTAGTAGAATCGGCTCGCTCAGAATTTTCCGCGCCGGTGTGCGCGGCGTGTGCGTGCGCGGGGTGTATATTCATTAGGTCGCAAGGAGCGCTGTGTCGCAGTACGCCACCCCCGCCCCCGTCCCGGGGGGTGTGCGCCGTTGCAGCGACGCGTGCGTGCACGGGGCTCTGCACCGGCTCAAAGGGCCCTTTTGACGGCACGAATTTCACAATCGATAAGATACAAATAGGAACGGGTTAATTGACCACTTGCGCCCCGCCCGGAAGTGCCTTCTCCCGGCGGGGGCGTGGGCGAGTCGTCGCGCGGCAAAGAAACTAAAAGGGTGCCTCGCGCGATATTTCAAATCGCGCCGCCGCGCATTATGGATACGAATTGGCCATTGTACACGCCGGCCGGCCGGACAAATGATAATGACTCGGCCGGACCGATCGATTTCGACCGCTTTTCTTCCCCTTCTAATTCCGGTGTAACTAATGACCCCGAGTACAATTCCAAGGGACCCTCGTCTTCCTCTCCTTTTCTTTCCGCGACGCGCTCTTTATTTTTCTTTTTGTCGACGTCGGGCCGGGACTCGCCGGGGATGACGCGAGATTACGTAAAGCGAGCTTATGGCATTTAAATTGGTTTGTCAGCCGAGAGATCCGTTTGCTTTCTGGGGGGACGATCCGAGCGATGATACGACGATAAAGGAAACTTCTCCGGTTTGCTCTCGGGAAAATTGTTCGCGAGGACGGGCTTTTTCCATTTTATTAAGCATCGCTGGAATTTTTCCCCACTGCCATTCGTCTTTTGTTTCACGTCGATAAGAAGATAGAAAGTCAGTGTTTATGTTTAGAATCGCAGGAAATCGCATCAGTTTATTTTAAAAAAAAATGCACCTTTTGCAATTGGACGATAATAGAACGCGCAAACGGCACGCCGTTGATATTCACGCACGTGCAGTAAAGAGCGAAAGCGAAGAATAAGATTCACTCGTAAAAACTCGATTACGACTTTTCGTACGTCTGCGAAAAGCTCAGGGCCAATAATACATTTAACAGCGCGAAAGCCGCGAGCAGTGACGTGCGGGGACTCGGCAAAAATGGCGCTTAAAAGGTAATATTCGCGAAATGAAGTTTGGCACAGGAAGAGAGAGGGGGGGGGGCGTCGAAGTTTCGCGCTAACTTTTCCCACCCCCGAGGGGACCGGCGCGCAAACTCTCGGACGTATCGCGAGATTCTTCGGCTCGGTCCAAGATTTTCCATTTTTTTCCCCTCCAATACCGTCGTCATCCTCACGTAAGCGTACGGGATCGATCCCTTTTACACTTACGGGCGTCCCTTTATGGGAGGAAGAGAGTCATTCGTCCATTAAAAAAATGAAAGTAGGCCATCGAAAATCCACGCACATTGTCGTATATAGGCGTCGTCCTCGTGGAAGCGTCCACTCATCGTGTCCTCCGCTTGTCTTTCTCTCTCCCCCTGCGCGCTCGACTGAGGGATCGATCGAAATACGATCCTCCCCCGCCTCCCCTCCGTGCTCGAGGTAGGGTGCATTTACGAAGGGCCGGCGCGTGACACGGCGCGCGCGCTCTCGTTTACCGATGGGAAAACACGGAAATGTCCTCTAATATCCCTTCCCCGTCAGCCCGCGGGATATTCCTCGTTGACTAAAACAAAATTTCACCGAGGACGGCGCCGGGCTTTTGTCGACCGCCCCGAGGGGGCGGCGGACGGGGGCGCGAGAGAGAAAGAGAGCCCGACGTTAATCTAAATATTTTTGTGTGATTACGTGGGTGGCGCGCGGACGAGAGCCGCACCCCCCACCCCCTCGCGCCGAGTGTTTGTACAGCTTTTATAATACGCCGGCGGAGTCTTTGACGAGCGCTGAGTTCTACCCTCTCGTTCGCCTCTTTTTTTTTCTTGTCCCTCCTTTGTCTCCGAGGCGGCACCGATCGATCACACCCCCGACGCGATCAATGGCGAATCGAGCGCGCCCCGGCTGGATGGATTTTGAGGAGCGACGCGATTACATTGAGAGGCTTGGAATGACAGCTTGTAAGCCGCCGTCGTTTTACGCCCTTTTCTTATACCGATGGAAATTTAAGCTCGGCGATAAATGGAAACTGATAGACGACCTGCGATGACTGTACGCGTATATTTTTTTTTTTTTTTTTTTTTTTTTGCGTGAAGCTGAGTATCTCCTTTTTTTGTACGCACCCTGATATTAAGTTTAGTCTCTTACGAGAAATAATGGTTTTAATTTGATATGCTCTGTTTTCTCATTTCAGTCACTCACTGGTGCCTGGTCACTTACTGGTGCAGTCACCCTACATGTATGTACCTTTTATCATAAGAACTTTCTCATACGAACGAAGTGTTTTTTTTTTTTCTCGCCGTCGTTTCCTACCGAGATCGGAATTCAAATTTTTTTCCCCCGCGCTAAAAGAGCGGGCGGCGTGAGAGGGCCTTTAAGAGGCCTGCAACCCGCCCGTGCGCTCGCGGGAATTTGCATACAAACGATATATTTGATATGTTAGTATTTAGGACTAACGGTAGCACGTGAGTTTGCATAGTTTCGCGGAATTTTGCATACGTAATAACGGCGCTCTAAAACGCCGGCGCTTCGAACCTTTTTGATTTACATCCGGCGAGTTGCATAACTATGTAAATAGAAACTTTTAAATGAGTATTCAAAATCTGCTAATGGAATCAGTGTGTTAACATTAAGCTAATCTCGCGCGCATGAAACAAACTTGTTCCGCCCTATTATACCGCGCGCGGCGCTGTATCAACACACGCTTTGGCGCGTGAATTATTGCGTTTCGCGCGTATGCAAAAAAAAAGGGCGGAACAATTCGGTTCTCGGTACGACGTGACAAAAAAACGAGAAGCGGGAAGGAAATATTAATTACAGTTTCGTAATTGCGCGGCTCGCGGAAAATCCGCGTGCACCTGATGGGAGCGTATTCTCCCCCCTCGCTTCTTTTTCATTTTTATCATTTCCCTCCGAGGCCGGCGCGTACCCTCCGCGTCAAAATATTTTCCCCATCGGGGGGCGCGGAAAATCCGAAAATGGCGGATGCAGGTGGGAAAGAGAGAGTAGAGAGTGGTCCCGTCGCGCGCGGATGTCAATTGTCTAACGCAATTGGAGTAGCGCACCGCCCTAGGCGCCGCGGCTTTCCCCTTGGATAAACACGCGCATGCCCAGACGATCGAAGGCAGCGATTGGCTCTCGCGAGCGCACCCGAGCCTCCGGCTTCATTTCTTCCACTCTCTCCCTCTCTCACTCTCTCCGGTTCTCCTCTTCCTCCTCTCTTTTTTCCCTCATTTTTTCCTCCTTTTTTGCGCCTCCATTCTGCCTCCTACTCCCGGTCGCTCTCTTTCCCTTCGCCCTCCTCCGCGCGCCGCGCTCTCGCAGGAGCTCTTCAAATATGCACTGGGAATGAAACGGGTGCACACGCCTTTGCCTGGGCGAAATTTATTTTCATGAGCTTGATTCATTTGTTTGATATAGCGCTCGTGCGCGACTGCTCGCCGATAATACGCCGTCTGCCCTCCCCCGCGCGCTCGAAATTTTCCTCAATTAATTATATTTCGTAGGATCGACGGAAAAAAGAAGGGAGACGCGTGCCGAGCTACTCGCTCGTTGTTTATCCGATTCCACGAGAAGGAAAGGAAAACGTACTTCCCTTTTTTCATCGCGTCGGGGTTCGGAAATATTGAAAAAAAAAAGATCGTGTAGAAGCCCCTCCGCGCGCTAGTCGCGCCTATTAAAAATAAAAAAGCTCGGGTGCATCGCCTCGCCGTAAATTCACGCGGAGCTTGCGGAGCGCGGCGGGGATATTTCAAAGTCTTCGCGGGGCGCGCCGCGCTCATTCAAATTTTAACCCAGATATACACCTCGCGCCTTCGCGCCTCAGCCCGCCGTATGACAAAGGGCCGGCTTCCGGGTATATATATGCAAGTCGCCCGGTGCGCGTATAAATTCGGCGGCTGGGAATCGATTCGCCTGAGCGATGGCTCCTCCGGTGACGAGAGAGTCGGAGGCGCTCCCTTCGTTTTCATAAATTACGCCCGCCGCGCGCCGGCTGCCTTATTCATGCGCGCATAAAAAAAAGAAAGTGGGACTCGGCGCGGTATACGGGCGCCGAGCCATCTCCCCCGTGTGTACGTATAATACGTCTGCGCGGATTTCGCGGCGGCCGGGGCTTCAATCATTGATGGCGGGGAGTGGAAAAATTGGATCCGCGCGCTCACCTTTCCGCGCCCCTGAATTATAGATGACCGAAGGTCGAGACACTCGGCGCGGCTCTCCCCGTTTAGCCATGCCGGACATGAAGCTACTCGTGATATACGTACCTTTCTTTCCCTTCGCTCGCGCCGCGAGCCGGATGATAGGAGCGACAGTCGAAGTGGATCGGCCGGAAATTAGATGTTTCATTATTGAGGACTCGCTCGCATGTAAAAATATATACGCGGCTTGGTTTATTAACCGCGCTGGAAAAAAAATGAGGTGTGATTCGTTGAAGCCACACCTTATTAACCCATTTCCCCGGACGAATAGGTCCTCGAACGGTAGAAAAAGGGACATTCGCATTAAACGAGTCGCGCAAGGATCAAAAGGCGCGCTGCCGTATATAAACCAATTTGAGCCGGGGGTGCGCGATCCCCGGATGAAAAAGAGCAGCGGCGCACACGTACTCGCGCGTCTTACAAATTATCGGCTTTCACGCGCGGGCAAAATGACTGGCGCGCGCGCCTCGTTCATGAATATTTCAGGCTATACATGAAATGCATTGAGAGGGACGCTAGAGTCTCGCGGGGCGCAAAAAAAGAGCGGGAAGGCGTTACATTTTAATTGCGCGGGCGGTGGCAAAGGGCGCGCGAGTTATACGGCGCTCCTCGCAATTGACTCATCAGTCGAAAGACACAGAGGCGCCCGGTGAAACAGAGTATCTCGGGGGTAGGTAGCGGCTTGGTCTCATATAGCGCCGCGGCGTCGGATGAATTATTTACAATGCGCGCTGCACCGACCCCTCGTAGCTCTCTCTCCGCGGGCCTCGCCTATATATCCCGCCGGCTCCCATCCGTCGCGAAGCCGGCGGTTATATACACGACCGCAGAGAGGGCCGCGCGGCGCTAGGCGAACTCGCGCGGCGAGACCGGCCCCGCAAGCTATATTTATAAGCCCGTCGTCGACGTCGTCGTCTTTGAGGGTGTATCGCGTGAGCGGCCGCAGGAAGTGCCGGGAGGCGCGTGCGATTTTGAATTTTGCGCCCCGCGGGTGAAAAAAGGAGGGAGGAAAAAAAAATTGAGAGTGACCGGCGTGCGTGACCGGCCGCGTCGAAGGCTTAATTAATTTGAACGCTGATTGGGGTGAGATTGTAGTTTTCAATTTAGACGGCGGGGGCGCGATTTGCATTGCGCGCGGCAAGACTCCGCGTGCCACCGACCGTGGGGCCCGCCTTTTTCTTTTCACTTAACCAGCTTGTCGAGCTGGATGAGTGTGATTAGGGCGCTGCGCGATGAATTACTCCTGGCGTGGAGCTGATTGCTCGGGGACGCGATTTACATGCTTTCGGATTTCTAGTTCGGGCTTATTTCTTGCGCCTGCTTACTTTTTTTTAGGAGAACTCAGCACCTTATTTTTACTTACTATTTTTCTTGCATTTTCTTTTTTTAGTTAAAATGGAAGAATTTTAAAGTGATATTGTCCTACTGAAGATATGGATAATTATAATTTGAAGTTTAATATTTTGTTATACACACAATAAAAGTGAGAAAATTATTGAATTGTAAGATTAACCACTTTTCATATTATAACAAGTTCTCATTATATTAAAGTACCCAATCATTGAAGGTGCATTCTTTATTCTGCTAGAGTGATTGTATTGTTCAAATATTAATAACCTATATTCAATAATAGAATAATTGGAGCATTATGTCCACTGCACTCTCTTACAGTTAGTTATTAAGTTTTTATAACGTGTTTTACATTTGTTTGTGTGGGGCTTTAATTATAAAACTTTTTAGTTTCATTTAAACTAGTTATAAAAATACGTAATGCAATTTCTACGCCGAATTGCTTTTCATTTTATTTTTACTTCACTAAATTATTTCTTATACCAAGTAACTTGTAATAAAGCAATGCGAAGAGTAATACTTTCGAAAGCTTTAAAAAATTCTTAAGTTAAAAAATGCACGTATCTATCCGAGATGCAGGCACCGAACATATAACTTTATGCTTCAATACACGGGGAGAAATTTCTATTAAAAATTACCGCTTTTTTCACGGTAACAATGGACTTTTCTGACACTCTGTAGTTTATTACAAAAAAAAAAGTAATATTATCATAATTCCAATAAATTTTACCGTGGACTCAGGTAAATTTTACCGTGGAGTTCGGTATTTTTTCTTTTGTTTTTGTTACAAACTTCATAGTGTCAGAAAGTCCGTTGTTACCGTGAAAACAACGGTAATTTTTAATAGAAATTTCTCTCCCTGTAAAAAAAGCTCCACGAATTTATAGACGCCGCAGCTTCTCACATCGTTCTCCTGAAATAATCATTAGAGCGAGCGGTGAAAAAAAATAAACGGCGAGCAACTCCGAGCTCGCTTGTCGAGTATTCGCGAAATTATAGATAAACGACTCCTAAATTCGCCCGACCGAGAATACGATCCGCCTTTATTTCCATCGCGGCAGCTAGTCTATAGACTGCCGGCGAGAGCCCGCGTCGGGCGCGCTGAAATTCAGCAGGTATAAGATTGACGCAAACGACGCGCGTCCATTATGGATGAGTGGCCGGTGCCCCGATCTGAGCCAACGAGGTTTTTCGAGAAGCGCTGAATAATTAACCGCGCGCGATATGGCGAGGCAATAATAAAAATAACAGATGTGCGCGCGCGGGCCGCGCACAATGAAGCCACTTCTCGATGCCCGCGCGGCCGCCCTTACGTTATACCTTTTCATTTATGCCTTTTTTTCCCCCGGCTCACGCGCTCGTGGCCTCGATCGATGCCTTTCAACTTTTTATAATTCTCTCAAGGGCTATTTGCGGACCGCCTGCGCGAGAGACCGAGAGCAAGTTCACGGTCGGCGTGCGCTCCGCGCGGCGCGTTTTTTTTTTTTTGTTTCGCACCCGCGTGTTGCCGCCCCGCAGGGGGGAAAAACGCAGCGAGCGTCTGCGAGTCGCGCACTCGGCTAATTGAGCGCGCGAACGGTACCGGTGCTATTGTCGCATTGAAAAATTGAAGCGCGAGGCACGTCGAATCCCCGATGCGAATTGAGAACTCGAGAAAAATCCGCTGCCCCGCGTGGGAAATTCAAAACTCCGGCGGGAAATGTATCGGCCCGACGAAACTCCACGGCGAAACAGATAGAGCCAGAAGAACAGTATATAGATGTGCAGGTTTGAGAAATTAAATTTTTTATCGTCGCACGGAAGTTACGCGTGCGTGAAATCCAAGGCGATGGATCGATATAAATATCGCATTTCCTAATTTGAGCTCGGGTGCGCGAGCGACTGCGCTAAATAGCGGCTTAATCATACAGGCGAGCCGATACGCCGGTGAGCCTCCGCCACGTCAGTCGGGTTGTACTTAAGCGGTCACTCGCCGTTACTTATTCAGGGGGACTTTGCACTCGGTGCCTCCTATACTCCTCCCGACTCGCATCTCCGACCACCGGCGGCGGTAGATCCGTCCGCGAACCCGCTCCGGGGATCCATTTGCTAATGCTCGGCGGGGGATTAGCGTTAATTACGCGAATGTCGTTCGGTCTTGCGGCAATTAACGCCTATCCACTCGGATATTCCATAATATTTTCAGAGGGTTCTCGGTCTTGATTGCCGGACTTTTCAAGATTGCGAGCCATGCGCGCCGGGCTTCGCTCTCCCTCTGGCGCGATCCGCATGTTTACGATGCAATTTGTGCTTTGGGTTGATAGGTCTTGAATTGTTAAAGTGTTTATACAAAATGTGATGGCGACATTAAGAAGAAAGATTTTGCTAGTGTACCATAAAATTTTACAAATACTGCATTACTTTTTTTATTATTTTAAGATTGGATATAAAGGATGCATTCTTAAACCAAAAATACTTGTTAAGGCATGTTTAAACAAAACTTTTTAATTTCTTAATTAACAAATCGCTTGAAAAAAGATTGTGATAATCGAAGTTGCAAATATTATTAATCGTTATCTAGAGTCTTCAAAGAATGTATATTTCTTTCCCAATAAAGAAATAATACTTACTTCCGTATCACTTGTTTTGTAGATCCGCATGGATTTATAGCAAAGTGTTTGCCAGCTTCAAATCAATAAATTTCTTTTCTATGACTATATGATAGTAAATTGCAATACAATGAGTCGTTAGTTTTATACGGACAATAGATTACTTAATATGTTTTCTATAAATACAATCAAACAATACAATCACAGCAGATATTAAGCAAATAAAGGAAAGAAACTTGGTAAATAATGAAAAAGTCAAACATCTACCTTTAATCTATTTCCGTTCGCTCGTCACGATTCATCCCTCCCGAATTTCGTTTATTAGAAACCTAATAATTGCTATACACAGCTAAATATCTTGTGAAAGATAATCGTTTCTTTTAGCGTCACGGAAACACGAACACCTCATTTCGGCCAACATGTAGTTTAAAGAGTCAAATTCGATCAAGGCAAACGCGGCGAAATTATGCCCCGAGCCTGCTCGAATTTCGGCACTTAATATCGAATCCCGAGCAATTATTCTAATTGGCTTTTTTTAGGCGAGCCCACGGTCCAAATGTCATTTGTCACGCGCGCGTCCGCGACGAGCGCCGGCCGCTTCGGCTGCTTAATTCGAATTTCGACGAAGCGTGAAACCGTGTTTCGTCACACTGTCATCATGATTTATTGGCTCGGGCTCGGCGCTCGCTCCTTTTTTTTTCCACCCCCTCCTTCCTCGATCCGCACATCGCGGTCCCTTTTATTCTAGCGATCGCGAGCGCTGGCTAATTCGACAGCGAGCACAGAACGCGATCGGAGGTCTAATCTGTAGTAGATATTTATGAAAGAGGGGCCGAACTTTAACGAACTCGGGATTTCTCGAAGAAAAGGGACAGATTTCTTGCGACACTTCATAATGCCGTCTCCTTTCGATAATCAATTACGGGGTACCTATTGAACGGCGCGCGCCGCCATTATCATCGTCGCCATTTTGGCACAATGGACGATTATTATATATAATATAATCTTCTTACGTTCTCTATACTCGCGGGACAGCTAATCCTGATCTTTCCAGCTTTACGTCCAGTCCCCCGGCTTATGCTTTTTTTTCTAGCTCCGTCTCCCTTTATTCCCACGAACATCGGCGAAATAGGCTTTTCCTAACCTCTCGTCATTGTTGTCGCGCTGTCTCATGCCTTCCTTTTCTGACAGCCCTATTTATTCTGTTTATTTTCCTTGTCCGAGGGAAGATATGGTTTGGTAGTCATTCAATCAGGAGTGCGCTATTTGCTATCTGCTCTCTATTTATTCGTTAGTCATTAAATAAACAGAATCCCAAGATTCGGAGCAAATACAAAGCGCAGTATAAGAGGCTACAAAAGTTATATTAATATCTTTCTTAGGCCTTTTGGCACGAAGCTTTTTCATAGATCAATTGTATTTTTTCAGGTACACAATAAAAATACATGTTATCCGCTTTACTTTCTTTGTAATTCAACTTTAGAAAATATTTTCTGAGCACTACTACTAACCTTTAGACAAATTTTTATAATATGACTTTGTTAATTGATTTTCTGCAAAACGTAATAATCTAATCAGAGCCCTGTTATAAATGTAGTTTTAAAATTGATTAATAAGGATTAAAATGTAATCAATGTAATTAAAACGTATTCAGATACACGATTGAAGATTACATTTTAATCCTTATTAATCCACTTTAGTTCTCAATTTCTAGCAGGGAGTTTAGAAAAGTCTATTTATTTTTTTTTGCAAATTTTGAATAAGCATGGAAAACTCAATTTTGACGACTCTAAAAGCAGCATGCACATAATTGAATAGTCAAAATGTAGCATTTGCAGAGTAGTTAACTCAATCTTAGCCCTTTGACTAAAAAGGAGAAAATGCATCATATACCACTTTGCGAAAGCCCGAAAAACGAAAGGCACAACAATCTCGCAACAAGTAAACGCTTTTAATCCGCTCTAACAGATATCCCTTTGTGCTCATTGAATTTCCTGCTCGATGCAATTGTCGAGGCCCTTTGGCTCGCGCGTATTTATCCAACAGTGGCGGGCATTTTGTTTATTCACCGAGGCTCGAGAGGGTAGACGCCAAATTAGCGCTGGTCGGGCGCCGCGGATCTTTCCCACGCGGGTCGCGCGCAGCATTCGCGTAGCAAAAAGCTGCCGGGGGGGAAGAGAGAGACAAGGCTCTCTCAGTGTGTGTTTGCTTTTCGGGATTTCGAGGAAAACTCTTAGCGCAGAAAGTCATTCGTCGAGGTTCGCGCAGCCGTCACTCTCTATACCCGACGACGACGACTCGCTCGGCGCCTCTCTCGTTCCCGTCTTTATTTTTATATATTCATTCCACGTGCTTAGCGCCTCGTCGCAAGGACGTAATGGATAATTTCGAGCCCTCCCGAGCGGATCGTCGCCGGCGCACCAAATTGGAGGGAGACGCCCCGCCGTAGACGACGACGGGCATCTCCATCTCCTCGCGACATCTTTTACTCCTTCCTTTCGTCGTATTCTTTACGATACGAGCGAGCGAGCGATGATTTCTTACTGGCGAGGACTTTTATTTTCGGTCGGGCGCGCGCTCCTGCGATCGCGCCGCGCGACGGGGGGGACGAAGGTACGCGGCTCTTCTTTCTCCCTCGCGCTCCTCGTTTTTTCTATCCCGGTAATCTCGAATGCGTGCAGCCGTAAACACTAGTCGTCTCTTTTTTATCTCTCATCTTTGGCTTGACTTAGTTTTATGTCGTGCGGAAAAAAGCCGATATACGCGCCAGCGCGCGAGGGGAGTGGAAAAAAGGCGAGAGGTCGCGCTGGATGCGAGCGAGCCCGCGGATTTTTCCGAAAGACTGGGGAAAAAGGCCGTTGTTTATAACAAAGGCCACACCGGCAGCGATGCATCCTCTCGTTTTTTTTTTAGCTCCGACAAATCGTCCGGATTGACGCGCGGTTTGATATCGCGTCCGTCGAGCTCTTTTATTAAGCCGTTCAAAAACCTACGGCAAAACAGACATTTTCCGAAAGATTGTTTTATTAACGTCGATTACTCATTCGCCATCGTTATATTTGTCAATTAAAAGTTGACTGAACAAAAAAATGCATAACTATACTCGGTCGATGCGTCCCTTTAATTAAACAGAGGAAGCTCGTCTGCTCTTTTTTCGGTTAATAATGAACGCCAAACGCTAAGCCCCACGAGGGGAAAAAAGGTTTACGCTCCGATGATGAATAACAAAACGAACAATCAAACAGTCGTTTTTTTTCTGGTCTACTCTACGAAAATACACCGATATACGAATAAATAAACAATCGTCTAGGCATAAAGGTCGGGCTTTTCCTGAGGGTTGCGGGGAGGATCCGTCGAATTTGTCAACAAAGCAAGCCTCCTCATGAATAATTATCCGAGGCATTAGGAAGAGGAGAAAGAGGGAGCACGGGACCGCTGACGCGATTCCGCCAGCGGTGTATACGGAATACCGTAGACGCGCGGACAAAGAGGGAACGACGCCTCGTTGGCCCCGCCGAAAATGCGCCACTTGTATTCCCTTCACGGCGTATCCGAGGCGGCCGCGGGGAGGTTTATATGCGCCGCCACCGTTAAAAATACGCGGGGCCCTCTCCCTCCCCGTTTTCCCCGCGACCCTGATGAATAAATCAATCCACCTACGCGCCTCGCCTCCCAATGTAAACACTCGGCCGAGGACCTCTGACCGGGCGACTCGACGAAAAGTTAAAGGGCACGCGTCATCGGAATCGCACTGCTGTTCGGCGAGCGCCGAGCGCGAAACCGGTGTATTTTTAACCGCCCGAGGAGGTGGAGACCCGGCGAACCGGCGGGGACGTTCCGGGAGAGGGAGGAAAAAAAAGTGATAAAGTGCCGCGCGCCGCGGAAGAGAGGAAAAAGCGGGCGCGGTTCCGCGAAGCGGTGGAAACAAAAAATGACGTGCCGCGCGCGCACGGTGTACACGCGCCGCGCAATCATCCAATTAACGGGCCTGAAACTTGTTAAATCCTTGAGCCAATTAGTCCCCGCGCTGTCGAAGTCGAAAATAGGCCGCGTAGGCGAGCCGTTCACCCGAAAATGTAAACAGTTTTCGCGAAAATGCCCAGTCGGTCTATCTAACAAAAATTAAAGGGGCGGGGCTACCGAGCCTTTTGTTTAATTGCAGTTAATTGCGTAACTTTCGCGCGTCGGCCGAAATTTTCCATTAGCGCGAGAGAAAAAGGAAGTAACAACGGCCGGCGGAGCGGAGAAAAACTAAGGCACCGCGGAGTAGCTGAATTTAATTAACTCGTCCGCGCGGAATTTAATTAACAAAAAGGCACGCGGAGGAATCGCGGGGGTCATCGCCCCTCCCAGCCAGGTAGACCCCCGCGCGAGCGAGATATCGAGCGAAACGGTTGGATTCTAAGGTATCGAGCGCGGATGTGTACACAGCGGCGGAAACTCGCGACGGCGGGGTTAAGACCGCGAAATTTTCCCTCCACCCCCACTGAAATTTTAAATTAGAATCGCGGAACTTTTCCGACGCTGGCTGGCGCGCGCGCGATTCTTGAAAAATTAACTTGGTCTATCGGCCCGGGCGCCGGCGGCCGAATTAAAAATGTAGCCGCGCGGCCCCCGAGTCCCTCGCAATTCCTGATATCATCTCTTTTCGCGATTTCCCGCGAGAGACCGCCTGCCCCGGCCGAGGCGGGCGCGCGATTTCCCGAACTTTTCATCCCGAGGCTTTTCCTTTTAATCGCCCGGCGTTGCGTGCTCGGCGCCATGCATTTTTTACTCCCGCCGTATCTTCTCGGAGGGCGAGGATCGGGGGGAAAAGATTCCTCGTGGTTAGCGGATCGTTACTTCGACACGCCGTTAATAATAAATCGGGCGACGTGCTTTCGCGGGGCACTGGTATGTTATAAATGTACATATCCATTAAAATATTTTTCTTCTCTCCGAGGCGGTTGCCTCGCGATGCCCTATACATCCTCGAGGGCCATAAAAATATTTGCACCCATCGACGACTTTATATTGGCCATCCCATATTCTTTATTAAGACAAGTTCTCAATAAAAGACGAGAGCTTTTCTCGTCTATCCCGACTTCGTACTCGATCAATTAATTACGAGCGCTTCAATAATACAGCGGACTCTCGTAAAAATAAATCTTGAGATGCACGTGCGGCAAATTTAAATCGAGTAAATTTTTAACTAGAAAGTAATACACCCCGACGTATTAAAAAAAAAGCGAGGGAGGGTACATTCACTCGAACGCGAAATAATTCAAAACGGAGAGAAAACTCGTTTTCCCGCGGCGCTCCCAAGGCGCGCGTCGATCCCCGCCTCAATTTTCCTTTACCGGAGGACTCGAGTTTCGAAAAATTTTTCAACTTTAATTCGCGAGCGCCGAATCGCACTCGAGGCGAGGCAGAA
The DNA here is from genome assembly GCA_035586675.1 of Eurytoma californica. NCBI lineage: Eukaryota > Metazoa > Arthropoda > Insecta > Hymenoptera > Eurytomidae > Eurytoma > Eurytoma californica. The sequence goes on from JAXIUT010000021.1 coordinate 16,794,103, forward strand.
GCGCGCCGCGAGAGGTAACGAATCTCCCCCCCGGCCGCGCGGGAGGAAGAAAAGAAAGGGCCGATACGAACGGTTATTAAAATAGTTCTCTCGTTGCGCGCGGCAACTCCTCCTTGCCCCGCCGCGGGACAGACGAGGATCCTTCAACTCGAATAACGAAAATCCGAGCCCCGCGTCGCGAAACATAAACGAGCCACGGCGCGTAATGAGCTCGCGACGCGCGCCGAGGGGCTCTATTCTGCGCGCTGCAAAGATTTCGTTTGCGTATCGGGGATTCGAATGTTGCTCGGGAAGAGTGAAAGTAATTGAATAATGAAAGCTGGGTGTAGGACGAATGAGAAAAGAATTTATGGAGCCTGCGTTGGGAATACGTCGGGTCAATTATTAAGCCAAGCGGTTCTGGTATAAATACGGTGCAATCAAAACAACCGAGAGAAACTATTTTCTTCATGTATTATTTGGCGCTTAAATAATTTCTACAAAATAAAACATTTAGTATCTAAAAGGTTTTGCTAGTTGTTAATTAATTAACGTTCGAATGTACAATCTGTTTAAAGAATTTCAAAAAAAGTGTACATAGAACTCGGTGTTAGAAAGCTTTTTTAAGCTTTAAAAATAGTCAGCCAATGATTTTTTAATGTCCTTGGAAATGCAAAGCAGTCTATTATCTGGATCAGATTTGTGCGTTTTGCTGAATCGTAACTTTATCACTTAAACAATTCATGGAAAGCGAAATTATTGATCACTCCCTCGGGAGCACCCGTACGTTAAAGGGTTAAGGAGGAGGAGGAGTACTCTAAGTTATATGCCGATGTATGCACTGTACATTGTGAACAACCAAAGTTTACAAAAGAGAAAAAATTTCAAGAATTTTTAAGAAAAAGATAATTTGAGACGAAGACAATTTTCTAGTAAAATTATCTTTGTGACTTTGTAATGATGTCGCTAATTTAATATTTGAAAGAAAATTACAAGTTTCTTATAAATTTTAATAAGAATAGTCAAGTTACTTTTTTTTTTAAATTTTACGAAAAAAATCTGGTATAACTTTTTTCGCGATGAAGTACTTGAATATTAAATAAAATGAAATTAATAAAAGAAGCAATATAGTTTATACTAAACCGCGTACTCTATAAAAAATTTTACAATTTATTTGAAGTTTTCATAAAAGCAGCTTTTCTCGGTGTACATCAAGAAACCAATCCAAAACTGCCCTATAAAACAAAAAGAAACAACTGCAATCAGTATCGCGATATAAAAGCTGTACATATTTAAGAAAAATTCTTATATACCCCTTATCGATAATCCTTTTCCGTAGCGCAGGTCGCATCGCGGCTGAATCCGCGAGGTGCACGCTTGGCCGGAGGGGGTCGGGTGCGGGAGTATCGGTGCGTGCCGGGGTGTAATACGCCGCACGCAGACACGGCGGAAGCTCGTCGAGGCGACTCGGCCGGGTGGTAGCTGCCTCGGCAGGAGGGCGGCGGGTAGTAGACTACCTCCGACGCGCGGGCGGAGGAGGGTGCGCAGGAGGTAGGGGGGGCGTCCGCAGTCCTGTACACGAGGAAGCGGCAGTCGATCGGCCCGCTCCCTCGCATCTACACGGCATAAAGTAATAACCGGGCGGCACACGCTGCACCGTCGCCTCTCGCTCCCTCCGGCGGATCAATATCGGGGCGCGCGCGCCAGTTGAAAGTAGAGAGATGCCGAGGGGGGCGCGCGCCGGGAGGAGCGGAAGGAGGCGATGGACGAAGGAGAAACGCCAGACAGCGAGCGCGCGCACGACCACAGTCGCAGGAAAACCAGGCCACCGCGAAAACTCGCGGCCTTCTGACCCTCTCCCCCCTCCCCGCGACCCAGCCGCGCTCTCTGCGCATTTTCGCTCGGTGCATGTTTTTTCCTTTTTTGAAAAGCATCGAGAGAGAGAGGAGGCGATGGGGGATGGGGGGTGTATATTTTATAAGCGACGGCAGGGAAAGTGAAACTCGCTGCGAGATGCGTTGCCCCCGGGGCTACGAGCGCGTTTTTACGCCCGAGATTTTCTTGCGCCCGCTTGTTTATCGCCGGGCTTTCCTTACGCGCTTTCCGATTCCATTAGGAGGCGAGGCGTTTATGTTTCGGTTTTCTAAGCGTTTTCATAACGCTGTAATGCGCGGTCGTTTTGTTTTCCTGTTTTTTTGCCTCACCCTCCTACACACGGACGGGGGAAAAAAGGTGGGTGAAATTTAAGCTCCGTTGCCGCTTTATAGAGGCAGGGAATAAGATCAGGTCAGTCGGATTAAATTGGATACTTGGAGGCTCGAAAAGAAAAATGCGGTGCTAAAAGCATTTTAGGTCGAAAATCTGAATTCCTCGTGGTACAATCGTTTTCGTGAGGGGAGAGCAGCTTGCCCAAGTTTTATTGAAAGAAGCAATATTTTAGGAGTTTGCATTGTGTATTAAAACTTAAATTGTTTTCCGAGGCAGGGAATTAGCTAAAAAGTTTCTGTTCTTTGTCCCCTCATTTATTTTACGTGTATTAAATTTGTATTTAATCTCCTTACTTCTTCTATATAATTGAAGGATAAAGGTTGTATATACATGAATATTGATTTCCAACATAATTAAATATCTTCTCGAGGGGGAGCATCTGGAAATTTCATAGCTCGTCATTCTTACTTCCGACCCTCCTCTAAAAATCGCCATAAAAAAATGAACGACGATTGATGAACAAAGTAACATCGAACAAAGTTTATCGCAAGTATAAGGAAGAAGACACTAAACTTGCCTTTGATTAACCAATAACCTTATTGACAAGAGCCACGGTAAAAGGCCATTAGCCCACTTTCATTAAAAATGACAATAAAAGTGTATTAAAAGACGCGCAGCCCAGTGCGATCGATCACGGCGCCGTCGAAGCCAATAGGGACTGCCAGCCTTGGGCCGCGCGCGCGGGTGCGCAACGCGCAAAACTAATAATCGCGCCGCGACGGCCCCGCCTCGGCTAATCCATCGAGGGCCGAGGGATAAGAGCCGGGCGTCGACGCCTTCAATTTTCCTCTCGCCCCCGCGCTAAAATCGCCATAATTTTATTTACCGCCTCCCTTTCAATACCGGCGGCCCGGCCGTAAATATCGGCGGGGGCCATCAAAGTCCGCGGGTCCCCGCGCAGTAACTCACAATTAACCTGAAATCACGCGCGCCCGGCCGGCTAAGCGCGCGGCTGATGAAAAAGATGAAGATTTACGCGGTTTAATTAACCCCGGCGGCCCGATAATTGCGGCCTCATCAATTAGCGCGGGCCGGGCGTTTCCGCAGAGGCCGGAAGCGGCGGGCCTCTTTTTCCCGGGAGCTTGCGCGCGAGCCGGGCTTCACAGAAAGCGCCCCTTTTCGCGCGAAGAGACCGCGGATGGCGCAAATATAGAAGCACCGGCCAGATACGATCTAAATGAAAGCCGACGCGTATACGCGCGCCGAGGAGAGGCCACTCGGCCGCGACTGTGTGCGTGAGCGCGACGCTCGCCGAGAGAGCCTCTTTCAAGCTCTTCGCTCGGATTCCCCCCCGCGCCTCTCTCCGGGGGCGCGCGCTTCTCGCGGGACGCGCTGAAAAAAAGAAATTATTCGAGGCGCGAGCGCGAGAACCTACTCTGTACGCCTTTCACCGGCCAATTTTCGTGCGTCCGCTATAAACCCCCGGCGCGATTTTTTTTCCCCGCGGCGCGAGAGAGGAGCCGCTTTATGGATGTTTGCAAGCGCCGCGGAAGATAAATATTTTGATATCCCTCGATGCACTCGAGCGACGCCTCGGCTGTATTTCGGCTTGTATTTCAGATTTTCACGGAAATTCAGTCGGTCGGTGTCTGCGGAGGCCGGGCCGACGGTTATTTGATGAGAAAATAACACCGGGAAATGGAAATTATTTTTGGTTTGAGTTCTGGCTTAGGTAATTTTCGTGCGATAACAGATAGTCCTGCAGTCGGCGGAGTTCAAAAGATACCCAGTTTGGAAAAAGGGTGGCTTTTTTATAGGTGCATTTAAGTAAATAAATTAAAGTTATTTCAGTTATAAACTGCGAGCTATTTTATGCCTTCGCGTCTACTCGTAAAGTTCAACTTCCACAACATTATCTCAAAAGATCTTTGTTTTCATATCTGCTATAAAATCTTCCTTTAGCAGGAAGCGAAAATATTACATGAATTATTTTGCGTTTCATCGACAAAAAGCATTATAATTCGAAGCAACCCTCGTAAATACCAATGGCGTCAATTAGTAGTAATACCTGACGACAGGTCGTTTCCGCCCGCAAAAAGAGAGCTCCAGCGATTTCGTCCCCCTTTCGAAGTCGACGTCCGCCCGACTTTTCCGTATCCGCTCGGCCCGTTCTATTTCCAGTGTCGCGGCGGGCGTGCGCACTTAAACTTAGCAACAAATTCATTATCCCGATGAAATGCTATTTTCGCGCCCCCGCCTCCTCCCCCTTCCACTCGATAAGCCTACGGGGCGACGATGACCCCGCGAGTCGGGTGCACACACATGCGGAGGATGCGCATTCATGTGCGCGCCGCCGCATCTTATGATAATTTCACACGTGTTGCATACTTCAGAGTCATCGGCTCGCGGCCGCCGCAGGAGAAAGAGATGGGCCGAGTGCACCGCTGAATGTTGAATGATCCGGCCGCGGGGGGAGACGCGCTTTCGTCGCGAGAGCGACTCGATTAAAGCCGCCAGCGACTGCGGAATGTGCTTGGTGCATTTTAAAGCGCACAGTCACGATGCTGCACACCTTCGCGGGATCCTTTTATTTCACAGTCGGGGCTTCCTTTTTTTTCGCAATTAATGGGGCATGTGATGGATGTGCGATTTATTATTATTCTAGCGAGTGTTGCTTTGTTTTCTTATCGTTATTTTAGCATATGGTAACGCGTACGTTTTATCGAATTAATAAACGGAATTTAATACAGTAGAATAAATTCGCGCGGTAAATAAATTTATACTCTTTTACCTCCATTGTAAATTAATAAATAAAAATAACATAATGCATTGCTGCTTCTATTGATAGAGAATGAATATTTAAAAAAAAAATTTATTTTCGAAGCTTAAATAAAATGTTAAGAAAATAACTCGACTTGGCTTTTATCCGAGATTGTTGGTGTTTTTATTGCGCACCTGCGGCGCGAACATTTTTAAAATTCACTATTCGCCTCCTTTCGCTCTCTCGCCTTTTTTCCCTGTATTTTCCCTTGATGGACTGCTCAACGTAACGTTGCATTAGCGAAATTAATCGTAAGTACAAATTCCACTCACCCGAAGGAACTGATTTCCACAGCGAAAAGAAAAATACTAAACCGGCTTCCACGAAGAGACCGCGGAAACATTAACTCACGCGCTTCCGCAATCGTAAGCTCCTTTTGACATTTCACTCGCGCCGGGGAAGTTTCCCAGCCACGAAATATCCCTTAATCGTAGATTTTCCCAACAAAATACTACCGCATTTTTTTCCCTTTAGCAAACCGTACGTTAATAAAACACCGCAAATATAAAGCCCTGCTTTTTTGCGTCGTGAAATTTCGCAGACTATTACTCAATCCGCTTTTATAACGCGAAAGAGCAAAAAACCACTGGAAAAATGTGCCGCTCAATTATTTCTGAAATGGTATATAATTTTTCGGTTAGAGTGATTTTTCAGATTTTTCATCTCTTCCACGTGACGAGGGCAGGTTGCGATTAAAAAAAAAGCTCGCTGCCAGATAGATGAAAATTTCTGCAAGCGATACGCTGAGAAACGGAAGGGCAGGCCGCGTGATAGCGACTGTAATAATAACCCGTGCACGGGGTGTCGGCTCGCCGGGGCGATCGGTCGCGCGTCAGCCGCAGACCCCGGTCGTCTCTCTCTCTCTCTCCTGCGCGCGGACCGAAATTAATATCCGAGGGCTCGCCGAGTTATTTCGGAAAAGCGTATTACTATAGTGACATTAATTTCGGATTCGTTGTAAGGATTACCATAAAGAGGCGGCCGCTCCGATCCACAAAGCCCCCCGCGCGCTCGCGTTCGCTCGGCCGCGCGCCGGATATTCGGGCTAGGCAGATAATCAACATCAGAAAGGGGAGACTAATCAACGGCCGTCTTCGACAGCCTCGCCTCTGTCCGTCTCGCTCTCTCGCCTCTTGCCGCCTCTGTGCGCGCGCTCGCCCGTCTCTCTCGGCTGTGTGTGTGTATCCCTCGGCCGAGCCTGACCCCTTGTGCATATCCCCGTCTCGCTCTCGCTTTGCTCCATCTCTCTCCCCTTCCACTTTAGCGTCTATCTGTCGTTTCGCCGTCTCGCTCTCACTCGGCGGTGGCCTCTTCGTCTTTCTTACGGCCTCCTCCGTTTCAATTCATCGCCGTGTCTCGCTCTTTTTTCTCTCTCTATCTCCTACGCTCCTACAGCGCGCTCCCCACAGTTTCTCTCGCTGTTGCGCTGCCGCTGACGACCGGACCCTTCGGTGTTAAGATTACTTTTAATAGAATGAAGTTTTACGATGCGCTTTATTAAATATTAATTCTCGTTGCTCGCTCGTTCGGGAGAACTCCCCTTCCCACTATCTTACGGCCTTTCATTCTGATTTAAGGGACAAACGTTGAATTAAAAAAAATAAATAAGCTCCGCACGAGATGTTTGCCCGCCGAGGCAGGTTCTATAGCCACAAAGCCAACATTGTCAGGGCGAGCGAGAAAAATTCGTATCCTCTCTTGATGGGAGTGCCTTCCCCCTTTTCTCTCCTTGTATTAAAATTGAAGGCCATATTTCTCTTTTTCTTGAATAAGAAATTGTCTTCCGCTCCGAATATCTTTCGGCGCGGTTATATCAACGCAAGCCCCTAAATTTAATTTGCGCAAACAAAAAGAGGTGAGAGTAAAAGGTCAGTCCCAATCAAAATGTACAAACCTTAATTCCCAGCCTCATTCGCCGGCACAAAGACGTTCAATTTCAATCCTAACGAATGACAAATCACGCTGAGAAAGAGAGAGAGAGAGAGAGGAGTCGCAGGGAAAACTTTTCCTCGGCGCGAATTAAAGTTCATCCCTCCTGGGGGCTGCGAGTCGATCCGGCCTTTTTTCCGCCGGGGCGGCCCTGGCGAGTAAACAAATGTCAATCGGGCGGCCCATTGAAACAAATGATTCTAATTCCAATTGGAAATTCTCGCGAACTGCGAGATCCTCCGGGTAACAGCGACGGAAGCGTCGCCGCCGCCTGCCGCGACGAGTAATCCGGGGGCCTCCAACTCCAAAGCGTCAAACGCACTCGCTCGCGCCGTACTCCCCCCTCCCCCTTCTCTCACTCTGCGCCCGCACACTCGACGATCAAACGAGGCGAGCGTCTCTGAACTCCCTCCGCCGTGTGCGTACACCGCTCAATCGTCCAATTACTACTCGAAACTGCCGCTGCCCTTGCCAGTTCTCTCTAGCTGTCCCCCCCTCTCTCTCTCACTCTCTGGACGGCTATGCTTGCTATTTGCTTGTTTGCAAGAGATTTAAGAAAAATAGAATTGATTACGTTAAGATTTGTAAGATGGTGTTGGGGATTTTCACTGAAATTGTGACGATTTTGCGAGGGGTAATGGAAAGTACACGCTTAAATAATCCTGTTGTATTCAATTTATTTCATGAATAAGTTTTTTTTAAATATTTAAAATGACTTATTTAAAACTCGTTTAAAAGGCTGTGATAATGTTGGATAGTAAAAATTGCTTAAAGTAAACTTTCAATATTTCTCTCTGCAAATAAAAAAATTTTTACATGTACATACCGTATGTTAAAATGTTTGTACGTTAATTATTTTTAGTTAGTTATTTTTGTACGTTAATTATGATAATTAACGTACAAAAACAATGATTACAATAAACACGACATATTTTGAAAATAAAACGAATGTTTGGAAAATATCTAGAGTATCAACGGGTTTTCCCTCATAACATTCAAAAGTTCATTAGTATGAAAATAAGATGAAATTTTGGACCCGCACTCTGTAGTCTTTTTATAATGCGGAGCGACCCACCCAAGAAAAATGAGGTATGCACCGCGAGGAAGGCATTCGTCGCCCTTATTTCCAAGAGTTCAGGACCGCCTCGCCTCTCAACTTTAATTACCGTGTTATTCTTCACGCGATGAATAATCTCGCGCATCGCTCCGAGTAATTAGATACCCGCCGTCGCACGCCCGAGTACATCGGCACTTTATTAAATTTTTTCCCTCCCTCCCCCTTCAAACTCCCCACCCTCCCCTCGCTCCAATACCGGAAGAAGCGTATTCCGAGCTTGGCTTTTTTTCGCGTCCCTCCTCCCTTCCTCCGAGCACCCGAGAACCTGTGTCGCGCACTTCCGCGTGGAAAAAAGCGAGACGCCGGCCTCCCCCGTCAAAATAGAACGACTTTTCAACGTCGAAAAAGTCGCGTTGCGAAAAAAAAAAGCGAACTCCCATTGACTCGCCGTGTGCGCGCGCGTACAATGACTCGAGCGCACTCGCGGCGCATAATTTAAAATAGCGTCGAAAGGGCCCTCGGCAATCTTTAAACTGGGTTACCGGTGGCAATTTTATTTTTAACGCAATCAGCGGAGCCGCGCGCGCTCTTTCTCCTAAGCCACGCCTCAATCTCCTGTCATTCGCCTCGGACAATCACGGCGCGCGCGCCTGCATTTGTCCCCGGCTGTTGTACGGCGACGCGCCGGCTGTTACGTATCGCCGATCATCCGCCCGCGCCGAGGCCGCGGCGACGACGACGAGCCGGAGACAGTCGGCTGTAAAATTTTTCGTCGCTCCATTTGATACCGCGCCGCGCGATTTTGAACATTTTCCAACTTCTTTTATTATTCTCCTTGCTTTTTTAAAACTTTTCTTCTCGTTGGAAATTAGACTCGTTGAGTGACGCGCTTATTTTTAAATGTTTATTTTCATTTGGGCAAATTAGGCTCGTTTCCCTATTTCGCTTTGATACTATTTCGTAAATAAGCCGAATTAATTATTGATTTATTGGTCGTTAAAAATATTTTAAAAAGAGGTAATTGATAAAGTTATTGAGCGCGTGACCCAACTGAAATGGTATCCCGTTCCATTATAGACTTCGTGTAACAAATTGATGAATATTACACTTACAGCCAAGTTAGTCACGAGTTGCTCATTAACTTCATCTTCGAAAGTCGAACTCGAACGATTGCAATTAGGTCATCAGATTCGAACTTATACAAGCGCCGTTCGCGGTGTGTACGTGCCCGCAGTGGGCGAAACAATATCTCTCAAATTCTGAATGTGCGAAAATTTCTCTTTTTAATAGCGAACAAATTCCTTTGATAAGTTTCATTTATTTTTTACATACCTATTCACTTATCAAAAAACAAAACGTTCACTAATTTTTAGCGCGAATGATGTCGAATTAATTGAAAACGCTATGCCCTTTTGACGTTTGAACTTTTATACATTCAGATTCAGACAATATGACTCATCGAAGTCGATTCGAAGTACCGCTAAAAATGTCCTCGCCCCACTGACTCTGGCATCAATCACCATCGATCAAAACCGCGGGGCAATTCCGCGGCCTGCCGGTGCAAACTTCCAGCGCTGGATGTCCAAAAGCGAGAAAAGAAGGGCCCCGTAGGGAGGCGTAACGTCTGTTACATCAACAAAAAAAAGGGGGGTAAGGGGGAGCGATAGTAAGAAGGCAACGGCTGCAAGTGCGTGATTTTTTCCGCGGCTCCGCTTGATGGATCGGCGCGGGGCGCTCTCCTCGCAAAACTCGCGGCGGATTGATCGGGCAATTAAAATTGTAAACGCGGGGGTTTGTTTGCGCGCCGGCCAACTTTCAAAGTCAACAGCCGCGGCCGGGGAGAGGTCTTTCCGCGAAACCAATAGAGAGAAAAGAGCGATGGGGGTGGTGGCGGGACGAGGGGAAAACTCCTCGATAAATTCCGCACGTACGACGGGATATACGCCAACTTGGCCGTTGCATTTCCGCGCTTTCCTCTCTTTTTTACACTCCGGCAACTCCGCGCGCTCTTAAGAACTTTTCTTTTGAGGGGCGCGCTCGCGCGCGCATTACCCGAGCGGAAATATCGTGCATTATTTCGTGAAAAGCCATTCTCGAGTGCAAGAGCGGCCCGGCGGGAGGTGGGAGGGGGGGACCGAGGGAGAGAAAGGTTTCAGTGCATAATGAACCTTTCGTCCGCGCGCTTCGGATTTTTCTGGCGAACAATGATCGGATGAGGAATTATTATACAGCGGCCGGTGTGGATTACGCCGTCCCCGCCGGGCGCTTTAAATAAAATAATAAAAAAAGAGAAGGTGAGCAAGGGAAGGCAGAGAAAAGGCAGGTAACAATGGGAGGAAGAGCCTTCATCGCTGTGTGTGTGTGGAACTGCATTATTTTCCAGCTCGCGGGGCCTCAGTGCACCTTGCGCCGGCGTCCGGGCGCAAACCAATTCGAAGCTTATTTACAGAGGCGCGCGGGCGACACACGACGAGGAAAAAGATGAAGCCGGCGCGAGCGACGACTGGGGCACAATGGCCGGAATATATTGCCGTGTTATACGCGCGCATAATGGAGTGCATGAAATTCCGGCGCGCATCCGTTTGTACGGCGGAGCGAAAATATTGACGAGCCGGGGACTGCCCGTGGAGAGGCCGCTGAAAAGGAAGACGAGTAGAGGAGCGAGAGGAAAAAAAAGGAGCTCGCCGCGCGAGAGAGAAAGAAATGTACGCCCAGGTATACATATAGGAATACACGCACTTAAACGTGTCTATACCTCGGCTCGGCTTTACGCCTTTATTTACTCGCTAATGTCTCTTTGATCCGCGTCGCTTCTCATAGGTAGCCCGACGAGAGGCGCTCGGGCTTAGTTCCGCACCTTCGGCTTCTCGGCTATAATGTTTCCTTCTTATACCTGCCCGCACGACAAAGACGTACGCCGGCGCGTTATAACGAGGCGAGAGAGAGGGAGCGAGCCCACCTGGTCCGCATTGTGTCGCAGGATGCGATCGGGTCCGTCCTATATACACGGCGGGCGCATATACGGGCTTCCCTTTGGGAGGTGGGGCTTAGGCGAACACAGACGCCGTATCGGGGGAATGCATGCGCACAATACCCGATGACGAATCGCGAGCAACTAGCATGTAACAGCCCTCCAAAGGCTCTTCATATCGGCTCCCCCTCCTCTCCACCCCTCCTCGCTCGCGCCCCGTGTGTACGCGCGCTCCTCGGACCCCCGGACACTTAATCCGCACTCCATTATGTATCTCTATACTTTTTTTCTCCTTGTCTCCTTTCTGCGCGCCGGGCGCCCCTCTCGCATCTTCGCCGATGCGCTCGACTGTGCGTCAAAGGCGCGCGACGTCTCTCTTTTCTCGCGGCGCGCGGAGGAGATTTTGTCGGCGAGATATACGGAGGGTGCGGAAAAACGATGTCGCTTTATTGTCGCGTCATTGGGAGTCGACGCCGCCGGGGACGGGGGACGACGAGTTTGACGATTTTTTATTTTCCTCCGCGCTCTCTTCCCCTCCCTCGTCGTGTAAGCCACTTCGCGCAGTCTACTTTAACCGGATTATAAGGCTGCAGGCGGAGGCCCGCCGCGGAGGGTCCACTCGTTTTAACGTCGGAAATAATCGCCCGGTAAATTACGAGCTGTCATTGTAGCGAGGCTCGCTCGTCAAATATGCACGAGTTTATTCATAATGAATTTTCAATTAGAACTTGCCGCCGCGGCACGAGTGGCCTGCATTATTGATCAAATCTATAGGCGCCGGGGTAAATGTTTAAACGCAAACCGCGCGAAAACTTGTTTTTGTTCCTTGCGCAACATGCACGCGCTGCGGTATTTTCTTTTTTCGTCGCGAGCGTCGATGAAACTCGCGTCGCGCGATCGATCAAAGGTAGGAAGCCGCGTAAAGGAAGGAGGAAAGAAAGAAGGGGGAGAAGAACCCCCCGGGGAGCATCTCTCACCGAGTTACACCGCAATAACTAGCCGAGCTGCGCGCGCGAGAATGTGCGAGAGGCGCGCGTCCTTACGTCGGCGATACCTACGTCCCCGGGATAAATTCATCATAGACCGAGAGTGTCGAGTGCGCGACCCTCTTTCTCTCTTGGCTGGCCACCCCAATTGCTCTCCTAATTCCGCGTCGCGCCCCCTCGTTACGCGGCTACACGGCGAATAAACAGAGCGATACGCGCGCAGCTGAGGGCTCGGGGCGCGAGCCCGGCCTAGCGTGAAATGATTTCTGACAAGCCGCCTTTCGATTCCGGCCGCCGGCCTCCAGAGATGACCGATGAATTGCCTTTGTCAAATAAAATTACCGGGGCTGCAGCGCCGGCTCGAGGATCCGGCTTCAATCGGGGTATTAAGTCCAAGCCCTTCCCGAAACCCCATCCCTGGGCGCTCTCTCTCTCGCTCTTTTTTTTAATGCCTCTTTTCAGAGTCGGGGAGGAGGGGAGCGCGCTAACGACCTTTTTGCGGTGCACGCGCTGGGAAATCCGGGCGCGCGCAAGTGTATTAGCCCCGGATATTTAGTGCCCTTTCGACGGGATCGCCCCGACGAGGACGCTTCAAGCGCCGGAGGATTTGTAGAGGTTTCCGCGCTCCCTTTGTGCGCGGCGCGCGCGCTCGGGACTTCTCTCCTTTTGATCGATCGCCCGGGAGGCTGCAAAACCCCCTAACTGTCGTTATGATAAATAGCCCGCGATATTGACGAGTTTATTTGGCGGTTAAGTCGCATTGTCTCGACGCGGAAATTTATCGGCGCGCGTTCCCTTCTTCTTTACCTTGCCTAAGGGCATCGAATATTCATTAATTTTTTTCCTTTCTTCTCTTTACGTATCTCAAAAAAATGCATAAAGAAGTAAGGGTAGACAGCGGTTCGATTCAATCATTTAAATTCAATTACTCTGTCACGGCTTAATTGAGGTGAGCTACAGACGACCATAATTAATTATTTACACTCTTTTTCAATAATTGATCTCGTACGAAAAAACACGATCGGGCAACTTGTCGCTTATACACAACCGCGATAGGAAAGGGGCGCAATTCTAGGGGATTAGCTCAGATAAGGATCGACAATTTTCTCGAAAGCAATTCCGAGATCACGCGAGGCCCGAAAAGAAAGCTTAGCCCCCAGTGGTAATCACTCAATCGTACAAATACAATTACGGCACGACGCCGCGGCTCACGCCATTCATTTATAAAAGCGACAACTCGACCGGAAAAGAAATTACACGCGGCGGGTACCTTCCGCCCTGAAAAATCGAAATCAGCTCTCGCCGTGAAAAAAAAAGGAAGCTCCGGAGAGGGAAGAGAGAAAGCAATAAGGGACGAGAGCGCGAGCAGCGTGTACCGGGGCCGGGAGCCCTCGTAACTACTTGTTGATACACCGAGGCGACCGCGCGCGCTCGCGACAATTCCGAAATCCGTCGTGTGAAAATCGAAGGGAGTCACGTACATTGGCCCCGGGGGCGATAAATTAGAAACCTTAGAGCGGGGCCTCGCTTTTCCGGGAAGCGCGCCCCATAAATTCTCGCCCGGCGAGCGAAGAGGATCGTATGACGGCCGGACCGAGCGATGACCAGCGCGTGCGCCGCATCTGGGCTCGCATCGAGCGCCCGATGAATGAACGGGCCACTTAAGGCTCTTTTTTCGTCCTCCCTCCCCCCGGCCGTGCAGATGACTTCGTCGGAAGAGGAGCAGCGCGCGCGCGAGCATGCGACCGGCAGACGCGAGCGGCGGTTGAGTGCGAGAGCAAATTTTTCGGGGTAGCCCGATATGCTTGCGTATACTTACCTCATGGACGCTCTACGACTTCCGCCGAAGGCGTTTTGTTCGCGGACCGAACATGTGAAGGCCATTGTGCGAGCAGTTTGGAATTTTTTTTTTGAGGGTTTTCGACGCGGACGGTTTTACGAGGGGCGAAAGATGCATACAAATGCCCACTATTATCGCTGAGAAAAATCGTTGGCTGCAGCTTTATTTAGTCTTCGGAATGTATCATGACATTCCGGTGCGATAAGTATGTAGTCTGAAAAATGGGAAAAAACAGAGCCGCGTTAAGTACTTTAGCCTGAAAAATGTAAATAATAATCCAGCGATAATAGGGTGCAGTGTGGCGTTGAGAGTAGAATTTAAAGTTATTTGGAAATTTAAAGAAAGACAAATGTTATAAAATAAAAGCAATGAGATTTAGCGTTTTGTCCACTTTTTCACAGACGACGGCACCCCGGCAAACATGATTTTATTAAGACGCTCAAAAAAATGCGACCCACATAATAATCGCAGCAAACATCTCGCTCGTGTCCCGGCGAGAAATAAATTGTGTTAATTAAAAGCCCGTTTTTTTCTTTTTTTTTAAATAAAGAGAAACGCACAATGGCTCAAGCTAAAGAGTGTACAGAGCCGCTACTCTTCACCGAGAGTTTCGGCTTCCACGAAGAAAATGAAATGCGAAAAACAACGCACCGCGGAGAAAGACTTTTTTATTCCAATTCGCCGACGTCGAACTTCACAAGACCTATTTTTAAAGCCGTCGTCAAAGGATGCACGCAGCGCATTTCGTGAAAATTCCCGAGCAACCGAGAAGCACATTATTACTTTACAGCGAAAGCACATCGCGGAATTAACGCAAGCTCCAAAGGAACGCGCATTGCGCAACTACATCCCGCGTGCTCCCTCTGCCGAAAAAATTTCACCGGACCATTCCTCGCCGTCAAAAAGGAAAATCATTAATCACCGGAAAAATTTAATAAAAACCCTTGCACCCTCCGCGCGATTCATTAAAATTTCGCCGAGCGCGCGACTTATAAATACCCGGGGAGTCTCGAGACTCCCCCTCGCGGAATCGTCGCGGCCGATCGTCAGCCGGAAAAGCCTCGTGAATTTGTCATCGCGCGGCCGCCGAAAAATGTCGGGCACGCGGCCCCCGATAAAGCGCGGGGCAAAAAGCGCAGCGGGACCCGCGCGCGCGCGCATCTCCCGCTCGCTGCTGCGAGCAGCGGCGGAGCGTCCAATTACGTTAAAATAGAGTTTCCGGCGCAGAGGACACAAATACTCGCAGAGCAGCGCGCGCGAGCCTTTCCGTCATCGCCGAGCGGCCCGGGGTTATATAGGAGGTATAATGCGCGGCCACCGCGGCGGTCCGTTGTGTTTTACGAGCCTCACTCTCCCTTATTCCGTATTACCGCGCCTCTAATATCGCGTCCGCCGCCGGGATTTATTATATCGTTATTGGTGTTTATTTTAAGAGGGACAATTTTACGATGATTATCGGAGGGCCTCCGTGCGGGGGTGGGGGGGATGAAATTTTTTTATTAATAAAGTTTCCTCGACGGTATTATGTTTGACTATACTTAAAGACGGCGAATAAAAAGGAGTGTCTGCGCCGTGGGTACCGAAGTTTTTTATTGGAAAAGTTGTTGCAACAAATTGCGCTTTAAACGCGAAAAAGAGGAAGTGCGGGTTTATAAGGATGACGCGAGGTAAGGGGGTGGGGGTGGATATAAGCTATTTTCTGATTTTTATTTTATTTTAGTTTCGCGTAGGTTCCGGCCCAGCTCGTATTTTGATTGGCTAAGAGAAGATGTAACTTTATTTTTACCGATCCAAACGAAGATTTATTAACGCCCGGCTCTTCTATAATCGTAGCGTCATTCATTAAACGGCTTGGGATTATGACATCGGGGATTTAAGGGCTAAGAAAGTCTCACAAAGCCGGTGATCAGGCTGAATTACAATGCAGCGGGAAAACAAACTAGTCGAGGGCGGATAACGAGGATGTAGCCGTTAAAAAATCACGTCTCTTTCGCCTCCAATCTTGGATCTGGTGAAAAAAAAAACATTATAACAGGGCGGCACTCGTTAAGCGGGCGGAGGCGAAGGAAGATTTGCCCGGGATAATAAAGGCATCAAAGACGACGAAATTCGAGGCGAAACTTGTTATTTCCCGCCGATGTTTATAACGATTCAGCGGTCCTCGAGTGGCGCCGTCATCGTCGTTAAAATCTCGGAATATTTTTTTGCGTCAGCTCCCCCGACGTAGGCGGACGTCGCTGATGCGACGGTGACGGGGCCCAAGTTCGCGTTTGCAGTAATAATGACGGCGAAAGTCTTCCTTACGCTCGCGACAAAGTTTCATTCTTTGACCCTCGTCATTTTACTCGATATTTTTCACATAATAACTGTGACGATAAACACCCAGCCTCAAAAGCCCTTCATTATTTATTAAAAGAGCTCAGCACTTTCGAGAACTTGATACTCTATTTTTTTTTAATTTATGTACGCGTTCTTTCACGGAAGAGAGAAAAACTGAAAATTTCGTTATTCTTCATAAAACGAATGCAAAGGGATTTCGCGATAAAACGAACATATATATACTCCAATTATTAATCTGGGTTAATTTAATTATGTTACATTTGAATTGTACGAAGTTAGAGATAAATTTCAAGTAGGAAAGAGCGCAAAAAACGAGCATCCTTCAATTTTATTATGATTCGCCTCCAATCGCGTTTTTATAATTCATTTAGTAAAGCAGTGCCCGCTTTTCGTATTTTTGAATATTCGAAAACATAAACGTCCTCCAATTAAAACTTCAAAATTTCTATCGCTGTATTTAACAATTCTATCATTCATCACGT
Organism: Eurytoma californica; assembly: GCA_035586675.1. Taxonomy (NCBI): domain Eukaryota; kingdom Metazoa; phylum Arthropoda; class Insecta; order Hymenoptera; family Eurytomidae; genus Eurytoma; species Eurytoma californica. The sequence goes on from JAXIUT010000021.1 coordinate 16,810,716, forward strand.
AAATTGTCATTCATTAAAATCCAATTAACGATAACGTCGCAACTTTATTAGCGTTCAAAATTGTCATCAAACTATCTCGTCCAATCTCCCCGAGAACGAGGTCGCTCTAAAAAAGAAGGATCCACGTGTAAAAAAAAAAGAAGAAAGAGCAGGAGAGTAAGGAGTAAACGCGTGGGCGGCTCGAGGGCACTTAATAAAGGCACCGGGGCGTTCGCAGGCGCTCACGAAAATCTCGATTTCCCGCAGCGGCGCGCCGGGCCGCGAGCACATGTAAAGCATCAGGCGCGCATTAACGGCTCCGCCGTGGCGAGATAAAAAGAGCGGGGGGCAGGGCGAGGTCGGCGAGAGAAGACAGAGCGAGCGATTCCGATATAGCGATAGGGCGAACGCAATTTGGCCGAGGCCGGAGATTTTTGTATTGTCGTCACGTGCGCAATCTTATTACCGGCACACGTGGTGTAATATTCTCACGGCTCCTGCCGCCGCCGCCGCCGCCGCCCTCCCTCTGCATTAGCGGCGGCGAGGAGCGCCGTATATACCGCGGGGGCGAGCGGGGGACGAAGCTCTTCTCCTTCCCTCCCCGGCGTTGTTAGGATGCGACAAAGGTGCTCTCCGCCGACGAGTCTTTGTCTCTCCCTCTCGCTCTTCCTCTCGAGCTTCGGCGTTCGACGGCCGTATATACGCGCCGGGGGGCGCAAGAGTGATCGAGAAGCGGGAAAGTTTGCGCGCGGCCAGGCGAGGCCACAATACATCGGGGCCCGGGGAAGAGGTTCTTTCGACCCTCGCCGGCGCGCATGTACATTATACTTTGCTCGTCGGCGCAAAAGTTTGCCTCCGAGTTCCCGCGTGTAATAACGTTATGGGCGCGCCGCAAAAGTGGCCCGATATCCCTCCCCCTCCCCCTCGCCGGGAGGAGTCACACACCGACAGTTGCGAGAACGTGACCGAACTCCCACCCTTCGTTTCTTTCTCTCCCACCCGTTCTTTTCTGTCTTTTCGCCCTCCACGGCGCTGATAAATACCGCGGCGTGTTTCGCATTTCTCTCTCATATCTCGAGAGGAAGCCGGCGGAACAACTTCGATAAGTGAAAATGAGAAATATTTCGGGCTTAATGAGAGAAGACACGCGGCTTTATTGCCAGGGAAGGAGCGCGTGGAATGCCCCCCGGGCCCCGGGGGAGATTACGCATTGAGATTTTCTTTTCTCCGCGCGTTATTGCCGGCCGTTATGCCGTTTTAATTGCCGGACGCCCGGGCGCCGCCTTTAATCCGGCACGTTTCGCGGATTTTTCACGCCTCCCTTCGGTGTACACACGGAGGCACGGATTGGCGCGACGAGGCGCTAAGTAAGGAGACTTTCGCCTATCTCTCCCATTTTCCTTTTTATCGCACGGACTCCGCAGAAAATTTTCGTTCTATATTTTTTTTTCTTTTTTTAGGACGACTGCGGAGTGAGATAACGCGCGAATATTTAGTCCGCGAAAGATTCCTCCGCGCTGGCCGCTTTTTTTGCGCACGCAGCAACGGGGAGATACTTTTAAGTTTTTTTTTTTTGGTTTTTTTTAAAGTTACTGGGAAAAGTGCGCTGCAACGACAGGGAACGAAATCAGGTCATTCCGGGCTTTGGCGTTGAGTAACCGAGTTAGCGGGACAAATTAAGTTGTTACTCCGCCCGAAGGAGGGGCAGAGTTCGCTCCGGGGAAATTTAATAAACGGATTTGTTTTTCTCGATTTTTCCGAAAATTTCGCATTACCCACGCTCGTGACGCCGTCGCGTACATTTGCGCGATGGCTTGATTCGATTTTCGGAGAGGAATATTAATTTTATGACGGGAACTAAATTGCATGCAATGCCGACGTGACGCTCCCTCTCTCTGCCTTTGTGTCGATCCCGGCGGCTGCGATGGGTTCATAACATTTATCTTTTTTCGCGCGATAACGAAATTAAATTTTAATTGTTGCAGAAAATTTCCGTAATATTTTCGGAATTTCTATAAGCTACCCTTTCATTACGTGCGAAATTTTTTTGTTTACAAATATTTTGCGCTAAAATGTCAAGTGATTCCAATTCATTTTCAGTGGTAATTCCTGAGATTGCAGATTAAAATTAAATTTTGACAATTTATATTGTGAATTATTTTCTGGAAATGTAAATTAATACAATTTTACTGGAAAATCATCTCGTATACGTATCAAAGAGTGACTATTGCCTTCCTTTTTTAGAAAAAAATGTTCAATAATTTTGTACAGTAAATTTAAGAAATACTTTGTGAGTAATACTAATTCGGCTAAAGCTACCCTTAAACCGCTAAATTTCTCCCTCCCGTGACAACTGGAAACGTAACCTTAAGCGAGCACAAAAAAGAGCCTCGCGGGGGCGCGATAAAAATCCGTTTGTGCTTTGACCGTCAGCGGATGAAAAAAAAGCCCGAGCGAGCATAGCGCGAACAAACATTAACCGCGCTACAAAGCTGATGTGCTCGTAGCCGAGTGTAAAGGAGGCCGCGGCTGCAAAAGGCAAACGCCTCCCGTTGGCAAAAAGTGCGCCCTGTCGACGGTGCAACAATTGCTGGGAAAATTTCAAAGCGGCGACTTCGGCGCGTCGCGCAAGTTTGACCGGGACCTCCCGAAAAAAAAAATACACTTGACCCACTGCCGCGGACTTATATCCCCCTCTCCTCGATCCGCACATTATACGCGTTTCTCCGCGGGACTCGTTTCTTTTTGTTTCCCCAACTCCCCGGCTCTTTTTTTTCGGGGCGCCCACCGATTCGCCGTTGTTATTAATCAAGGAAACTCTCTCCTTTTTCTCCTGGCTGCCTCCTTTTTCTTTGTTGTCGCGTCGCCGGCGCTTTTGACTCGTAATTTACGCGGCCGCGCCCGGAGTTATTTACGAGCGTATTCTTCCGCGGCCGCAGGCCGAGTTTATAATTCGATTGTAATTTACGCGGCGCTTTGAAAAGTTCGCCCCGAGAGTGCCGCGCGCGCCCCGCCGACATTAATAACGCCGGCCGCGCGAATTTCTCAAGATCGTATCGCGTCCGCTCGAATTTTTCACCGCTCGCCGCTTTGTAATGCGGAAAAATTTTTATTATCCTCATCATCGTTACTTCGCGCGGCGTCCGGGGAGGTCGAGATCGTCGCTGAATTATCGAGCGACATTTTTTTTCTCTCCCCCTACTCCGGCGACTATTAATCGCGCGATGAAAGCGTGATTAGGGGACCCCCGGCGCGCACGCGTTACGCACCTCCTGATCGGCGATTTTTCAGAGCGCGCGCGGGGGAGAAAAAGGGGGTCGCGAAGCCGACGCACTTTGCGCCGGCGTAACGAAGTTACAGCGGTGATTGCATTGACCGGCGCGCTAATGAGGCATTTTTTAAAATTATAAAATACTCGGATGATTATGCAATCTGTCGGAAATTATCTGCGTGCTTATCGTGCCCTCCGGCGGTGCGGCTTTTATGCGCGTTATATTCAAATTTAATAAGCCTCTTTTTTAATTACCGGTGTACAATTTAAATTTATTAGAGCAAGCAGCGATTTCTTTTCGAGATTTTTTTACTTTCACGTGTATTAGGCTTGATGGGGTTTGTGGGGTGGTAATAGCATCAAATGATTAATGTAGGAATATTACCTTGCATAGGCTCGTCGCACTACATTTCTGCACTAATGTATATATATATAACTGTAATATCGAATTACATTTCTGTGTAATAATTTCAATCGAAACTAAAACAGAACAATCTACTAACTGTAATTGTACTAACGCTTTATTAACCACATTTCCGCTAACTTAATTCGATTGACGTATTAACCAGTAATGCAGTGATTATTACGTCCGTCAAATATTCTTCAAATGATGTTCCCTTATACTTTGCGGCACCGCAGAACCTCATAAATATTTCAGGGTACTTTTCCAGTGCGATAAACTCCGAACTTTCCGTATGTGGGAAAGAAAGAAACGCAAACTCACGTGCCGCACGACGACCGATAAAAAAAAACATAATGAAAAAGAATATTGCAATCGAAAAAAAAATTCTGTATATTCACTTTCTCGATCGACACCTGGCTTTAAGAGTACCGTCGCTAATAAGGATGCCTCGTGTGTGTTTCAGGCTACCGCCGCAGCAACAGCAGCAGATGACGGTGGGCACGCTGGGGCCGGGGATGGGCGGCGGCGTGGGCGTCGGTATGGCGGGCAACGGCGGCGCCAACGCCGCGGTCGGCCACCAGGGCCAGCCGATGGTGATGCCCGGCTTCCCGATGCGGGCCGCCGCCGTGCCCCACTACTCGCCCTACTCGCCCTCGCGCTTCCATATCGACAAGCGCTGCCAGCACCGATGCTCATGGAAGTGCTTCAGCATAGCGCTCATACTCGTCACCGTCGCCCTCGTCGCTATGCTCGCTTACTTCGCCAGTGAGTTTCGCTGCGTTTGATTCTTTATTTTTGTTTTCTTTTTATTCACCTTTTGGTGAGGATAGGTTTACTGGTTTTCTTTGAGCGCGCTTGTTGCGAGCTTTGTTTAGCGAGAGAAAAGTTGAGCAGGAAAGTTTCCGGTATACTTTCTCTCTGCACGTACGATATAATGAGAATTTAAATTTAGAATTGTGAGATTAAAAAAATTTAATCTCTGTAAGAACGAATACTCGATGATTGCAAGCTTTGACAGTTTAATTACTTGTGCTGTCATCGCAAGGCTAAAGAAGAGTAGTTAGTTTCAGCTGATTCGTCCTTTCTAACGCTGGATAAAGGACTTAAAAAATTTGAATTTTCCACAATTTGTAATAATTTTCAAGAAGGACAAAGTTTGAACTCTCGCGAAAATTTCGAGCAGCTGTTACAAAAATCCAAAGTTTTAAAAAATGCGTTGGTACACTAGGTATGCTGACTTCACTTTCCTCTGATGCATAAAAGATTTCCATCCATCAAATTTACATTATTTAATTTTTTTCAAAAGAAGTTTCCCTCTAAATGATATCAATATTTCGAATTATAAATTGATAAAATTCAATAGACAGTTAATAAAATTCGAACAATAACCGATGGATATTTTTTAATGCTGAGAATTCAAAAGGTGAATCCAGATACGAAAAACTCTATTGATTTCCTTTCAAGTGCATAATTCATGCTTTCCGGTCGTCCCTATCTATTTTAACGAACGGAAGAATATAAGCGTTGAATAAGGGAGCGGCGACCTAAGCTCGAAAACTAAGCGACGTTCGTTAAAGTTACACAATTCGCCAATTTACATGAATTTCTGCCCATTTTACCTGTTGCGCGCGCCTTTCGACTTCGCCGCCGCTGCGTTTTTTTTTTTTATTTCTAATTCGCAACTTCGCGAATTTCCCGGGCGGAAAAAAAAGTGTCCCCGTGCTAACAATGAAGAGCGGGTCGACGACCGGACGGGGGCAATTTCTTAAAGAACGAAGCGCGGCGCGAAGCCGGCGTCGGTGCGGTCACAGTCCCGGGTGGGTGGGCGGGCGGCGAAACGTCGGCTTTGCGGGAATTGTCGGGGAATAATGCGGAAATTGGAGCGCGCCGTGATTCCCGCGCCTCGATACGCGCCGCCGTAACCACGAGCGTCGGCGCGCGCCTCGCTCGCGCGTAATCCGCCGAGCCTCCGTTGCCACGGAGCTATTCGAAAAGTTGATTCTGCCCGCCGAGGGGGAGGCGATATTAGCGTCGAGTCGCGGGGAGGCAAACATCACGGCTCGGTCGCGAAAAATTCAATTGGGAATTATCGGTCAATACTGCCGCGTCGAGGAAAAAAATGTACGCTGGACGCGTAATTAGCGGGGAGGCGAGCGACTCGCGCTACAACGCACGGGGTTGTACAAAGGCGCCGGCGCCCCCCGTTCGATTCGATTGCGAGGCGATAGCCGCGAGGGCGCCGGCGCGTCGGAGACACCTGTCCGCCCTCTCGCTCGCACCGACGCCGACGCCTCCGCCGCGCGCTTCGCTCCTTCCTCGCTACAGTCTGTTTTTTTTTTTTTTTTTTTTTTTTATTTTCGTTCGATTTCTCCGCGCCCTGTTTACCACGGCTCGCGCGCCGGCGACGCGGAAGTTCCGCCGGGAACGCAATTTTTTTCCGACGGGAGATGCGTCGGCAGGGGCGTGCCTTCGTTATTGGGCTGCACGCTGCGCTGTTTATTCTGGATTTCAATTTTTTTCAATGAGCCAATTTTGTTGTTCGAATTTAATGGAATGCAATTTTTTTCATATGTAGTTTAATATATTTTGTTACGACATTGCAGAGGGTTGAGTTTGATATACTATTTTTACTTTATTCATGTACGTAAATAATTTACTTTTCTTCTAAAATAAATATAAATTCAAAATAAATTGAATAAGCAGCAAGTGTGCAGTAGGGGAGAGCGGGGCATAGCGGGCCGTGGAGCAATGTGAACCTTCGGGGCATAGTGGGCGAAGAACAGGTAGCATTCTCACGGTGATTGGCACAATTCATTAAAAATTACGTAACTAACTTGCCGAACGAGGATCGCAAGCTCCCTTCCCCCGTGAAAAAAAGGTCGCGAAATCCGATCGAGATATTTACAGAGAAATAAACAATTTGAAAAAGAAAAAAATAAAAATAACGCTGGAATGATTGAAATTTTAATTAAAATCAGCCCGTCCGAGCGGCAGAAAAAATAATTGCGATCAATCACGGCGAATCAAGACGGCGCTATGCGCGGCCGCCGCTGAATTACAAGCGTCGAACTGCCGGACGCGAAATCGGATTCTGCACTTGAATATTCATGGGGAAATCGATAGAGACGCTCTCGCGCGCTCTCGGCGTCGCTTATTAGACGACGTTAAAAGTGTAAGGGACGCCGAGGAGCGGCGACGGAGGAGGAACGGGAAAAACGATCGTCGATTATTAACGAGCAAACGTCTGCGCTCTTCTTCCATTTTGCAGCCGTTAGCTCCATGAAATCGAACGAGAACTCGAGCTGCATTTTGGTGCAAGACGTCAAGGATGTCACTCACGAGAACGCGAATTTGCACGACTCGATATCCACGCAAATTCCGACCGAAGGTGAGTCGCGAGGTCTCCGCCTCACCCCTCCTATACTACCGCCTCGCCGAGCTGTCGATGCATTTATACCGACCGTTCCATCACTCTAATTCGGGCATTGTTCCCCGGGAAATATTGCCGGGATTCGGGCGATTTGCCGAATCCCCGCGCGCGCTCGATGAATTTTCATTGGCCGCTCAAATGTTAATTAGCCTCGATTCATAAAAGCGCCGAGGCGAGGGATAAAAAAAAAAAAAGCAAAATAAGCACAGTGCCAGCTTATCGATTTATCCGAGTCAAAGGTGTATAAAAAACGAAGAATTTGAAATAGCCACCGGCTCTTTTTATTTTTTTATTATTAAACGCCGGCTACTGCCGTTTCGAGAAACTATTACGCGCGCTTTTTTTTCTCCGTTTTCCGTGTGAGCTTCTCGTTAATGAAAAATGCGCTGTAGGGAAACAACACCGCGCGGCGAAACGTCAATAAGCAAAAGGAATGCAACGCACCCTTCGACTCTCCTCTATCCTTTCATTTTCTCCTCCTGCTTCTTTTTTTTCGTGCCAGCCACCTTTGACTCGCAAAGATCAATATGAAAATTTTATATCGCGCCGTATAATTTCTCGGCGTGGCGCGCGGGATAAAAGTTGCCGGAGAAAAAAGGAGAAAACAAAGTTCAGCTCTCACGGCGCGGCGGGTAATGAGCTTATCTCCGATTAAATAACAATTAAACGCGAAATTTATCACTCGCGTGTGTGCTTTATGAAGCGGGACGATGATTAATGTGTACAAGAAAATTTTTAAAAGCACTTTTCCTCTATTTAAACAGCTTTCTTGCCCCGGCGCCATTGTAACCCCTCTCCGTTTATCCCTATCCCAACAGCAGGAGCTATTAATACGCAGATAGTATGCACCATCACGTACTTTTGGCTTGACGCAATATTGATAATTAACGCGGGACTTTGCCAACTTATTTTTCTTAATTTATCATTCTTTAAACTCGTTCCCGGCTTTATCTCCCGGCTCTCTGCGCTGAACGCTTTAAAATCTGTTTTTCGTAAAGATTAAATAATTCATTAAGCTCTCGCTTCTTTTAAAACAATCAATTATCCACTCGTCCTTTTTGTGAGCGAAGAGGCCGAAGTTAAAATCACTCGAATTAAAAGAAATTTAGTCGGAAGTTTTATATAACTTTTCAGAATGGTTCGGCCGGGGTAGTAACTTGCATGAATAATCGAGGCGAGTAAAGCATCGAGTCCTTTCTCGCTCGGAATAAAATGATCCCACGCGAAAATGACGTTCTGTCGCGTTAAAAAAGGTTATTGTGAGCTCACGTACAAATTATCCCCTTTGTAGCCTTTCTGCGACTCACAAAAGAAAGCGAAGGGTATAAAAAAGAGACGCAATACATTTTTTCGTTTGTGCGAAACGTGGCGCGTTGCCGTAATCGTGACAGATTTTACGGCGGACCCCCCGCTCGACAATGGCCGTAGTCATCCGACAAAAAAAAAGCGGAATGAAACAAAAGGCAATTATGTGTATTTAATAAATCACTCGGCTCGAGAAAAGAAAATTATCAAGACCCGCTCGCGCGCCTTTTACGCATTCGAGAGACTCTGACGTAGATCATTAAAATTTATTTTCGAGTGTCTCGCTTTTAATGATTTTCTGTTATTACAATTTTGATGAACTGAAAATAAATTTTTATACTTTTGAAATCCAATGGATAAAATGTCGATGGTTATTAAATTAGAGTAAATTAAGGTAACTGTAAAATTGGATGGCTAAAAACAGGATTGACCTACATAATTTAGGAGAAAAAATTATTATCGTAATTGAATATTAATCTCTAGAAATAGGGGTTATAAAAGAAAGCGTCGCGCGCGGTAACTTTTAAAAAGCCATTTATTTTACTTAACTATAAATGAACGAGACATATTTTAACAAAAGATTTCTGTTTTGTAAAAGCGAGTTTCGTAGAGGAAGCACATAAAAAAAATTTTATTACACATTTTTTGCGCCTTCGTTAATGAATAGTGAATTATTTCCACTCTTTTTATTTAATTAACTCCTGCAGCACGACGGCGGACTACATGAAAAAAAATGGGCGAAACAATGCTCAAATAACTCACGATTCGTTACGCGCTTTCCAAGAACCCCACAATACCCGCGCGGCACCTACGTTATCATTCATCCGCGACTAAAATATGTCGCGTGATTTAAATAAAACATCCACTTCCGAGATTTATCGCCGGTGACGTTTCCTTAAAAGAACAGTAAAATTAAAAAAAAAAGAAAGGGGAAGAATCCCCGTAAGCTCCCCGTCCTTTCTCATTATCCTAATACTCCGTCACCTTAATTTCCGCGATGCGCGCTCCCTCGAGCAGAAAAAAAGAAATCCTTAAAAAAGAAGGTAGCCGAGGGTGGCGCGCAGGAAATAAAGAAAAAAAAAAGGGAGAAAGAAAAGGAAATATACGGAGGCCGGTCGTTTTCGCAGAGAGCCTGCCGACGAGCACGGCGGAGCACTCGAGCGCGGCGGACTCGGCGGACCAGCAGCAGAGCGACCCGCAGATCCAGCAGTCCGCCCAGCAATGGCCGGCGGTCCTCGAGCTCCAATCGTACAACGTCGCCCACTCGGCCGTGATCCCGCCGTACCACTTCTGGAACACGGAGTTCCGCAACAAGCAGCCGGCCTTCATCAGGCTGAACCTGACGCTGCCGTGGGGCGCGAACTTCGCGGTCTACGGCCGGCGCAACGTCGCCCCCAGCGTCACCCAGTACGACTTCGTCGAGTTCGTCAAGGGCGGCAGGCTGGACCACCGGCTGAAGAGGGACGCGGTGGCCGTGGCGCCGGTCAGCTTCACGGCGGAGGCGCCGGCGCTGGCCCAGCTGCCGCCCCAGCCCCAGCTGCTGCCGGCCTACGCCGAGGAGGAGCTCTCCTCGATGTTCCAGCACCTGCTGGCCAAGCGGTCCAGCTTCGAGCCGATGCTGGTCAACGTCAGCCTGCTGCAGTACCTGGACACCGGGCGCTGGTTCCTCTCCGTCTACAACGACGAGTTGCAGCCGTACAAGGTCACCCTCATCGTCACCGAGGCCGAGGGCGTCTCCACCAACTGCCCCAACGACTGCTCCGGACGGGGATCTTGCTACCTTGGCAAGTGCGATTGCATCGATGGATATCAGGTGAGTTTCTCTTACTACATTTTATTTTTTTTCACGTTTCTTATTATAGGATAGTCCCGTGGTGTCTTATTTTTAAACTGATTAACTTTAACCAATTGTAGTTAAGTTTCTTATTTATTAATTCAAATAACAAATAATGGCAGAAGAACAAAAATAAGTGGTTAATTTAATTTACTTTTACATTGAATTATTTGACGTTACATCGTGTTTTTGATTATGAATGCTTTACAAGATTATTAATCGCTCAATGACTTGAACAATCTGCGATTAATTATAATTTAAGCGTGCATCGGCATTTTAAAAAATGCATAAAGTGCTCATTTATCGGGGAAACGACCGATCAAGTATTCAGCAGTATTTTCAAATTGGAGTCGTTGATTTGAAAACTTTTCAATATTTATATACAATGTTGCGGGTACAATTAAACATTCAAAACGACAGTGTTCACTCAATTATTTATGGTATCCGAGCATCGAAAGGTAGCCCCCAGCGCACTTTATCCCTTTTTAAAGGCTGATTTATCATAAATATCAAGTGCCTCTAGAACTTCGCCCCGACCCCACAATCATTTATCACGGCATCGAGCCCACTTTGTAATATTCGGACACTCCAAAAAGACTACAATAATCGCGTTTCAAATGATGCAGCACCGAAACTTAATTTCTCCGCTCTCGAGGCCCTCCCTCTCCATCGACTCCCGAAACTAGTGAAGTTCGATTTATGAAAGTCACGTCCAATCTAGCGAAACCGCCTCTCTCTCTCTCTCTCTGGCGTACGCTCGCGCGCTCGCTGCGGAAATTAATAATGTGACAACAAAATTTCTTCTTCAATTTGTATCATCCCGGGAGAGAGCCGCGCCGCGAAATTGCCGAAGCCGCGCTTTTTAAAGCCCCGGCGTTCCGCGCCGCCGGGATGAATCACGAGCAGCCGGGGCGAATCTCGAGATTGAAATTAAAAATTCAGAGAATCAAAAATTTAAGTAGCCCTCGTTCCCGAGAGTTGCGCCTTCGATAGGCGACGCTGCTTCCTTTTTTTTGGCTGTTTTCCCAATATGAGGGATATCGGGGGCCTCGGCCAGTTCCAATATTTACGTCGGCGCGCCGGAACCTGCTGAGTACGTACAGTTGGGGCGCGCGGCCTTACAGGCTCGGGAGGCACCGCTACACTTCCGGAGCAAATGGCTTATCGGCAGCGGCGCGGGTCTATAGTCGAAATAAAGCGTCAATAATTAAGCGGGCCGCTGTGTGTTTGGGCGGCGCGCGAAATCCCGATAGCCGAACTTCGGCTTTTGGGGGTGGGCCAACTTTATCTCTTCCGCGCCGGTGCGGGGAACTTCGAGAGCGGACGCCCGATGTGTCACTCCTCGCGAAGCCGAGAGGCGCGCTCTTTTTGTCCTTTTCACCGCGGCGGGGTTGTACAACGTCAATGGGAGCCGGACCGGTGGCCGTGGGTGCGGTGTCGAGCGGCGCAGAAAAATTATTGGCTATCCGTCGAATATCTGTTTCGCCTGTGTCAACTGTTTTAGGGAGCTTTTGGAATTCAGACATGTGTAGATAATTAAATTAGAATGAAAGTAGAGTGGAAAAAACAGATCTAATTCGCGTGAAATGTTTTAATAAAATTGTTGAAAATTGACATGCTGTTGTTAATGAAATAGTCGAGCCTTTTTTTTTAATTTAATTTCGACAATTAAATACTGATTACTAAAATGTATAAAAATAAGTAAAATTAGCTGATTGATCATTATCACGTGTTAGATCAATGTGTTTGGAATTCGTTTAATTTTCCAATTTAAGTACATTGTTAATAAAATATTTATATATGAGGAGAAAATTCAAATAAATTAAATAGTTTGATAATTTACGAGTTAGTTAAATTGTGCTGTAAACATACTGCAAATTATAACGATCACTTAATTAAAACATGTGAAAAAAGAGTCGAATATTTTTAAATTTTTTATTGTAAAAATGGTTAACAAAACAAGAAAAATTATACTAAAAATTTTAAAGATGTATAATTAAAAATAAACGTTTTTAAATTCAAAATAGTTGAATTTAATTATAAAACATCTAATGCTTCTTAAAATATTAAAAACACAACACAAACAGTTAAATTTTCGAGTAAAAGCAGACTATTTAATAATTTCATCATTTTCAAAATCACTTAAACAGCCTGAAAATCCTCACTAATCCATAAAACCCTTTGAAATTTTCAACCAGGCTCTTAATTAGCTCGCTCGAGCAAATCCATGGTGTGTTGTTTAAAAGTAGTTACAAGCTAACTACGCGCACAGGCATGCAAACACGTGCACAGCTCTCTGAGCTTTATGAACGCAGACTTCCACATCAAAAGCTGAAAAAAATGTTATCGATACAAAGCGTTTTCAATGAGAAAGCAAAAAAAAAACAAAGAAAATAGTAGGAGCTATTCTCAACTCAATCCATTACGCGAAAGAAATCTTTTTTCAAATAAAAGCTTCGATAGCTTACGCTTCGCTTAAAACGTCTCGCCCATTCCGTCGGCTCATCTCGGAGTACACGCTGCATCCTCCGCCGAGGGAGGGGAGCGTTCGATTCGGCCTTATACTCCGGCGAAATATCGGAAATCCCGTAGAGACATATTGGAAGGCGTCCGGCGGATAGCCCTAGCTAAAATACACACCGAGTCGGCCTGCCGGCCGCATGCACGTGTACACGGGAGGCGCGTAAACCGCCGCGTGCTACTAATGCCGCGTCATATTTGCCGACACTGCAACACGTCCGACGGCCGTGTGCTGCGGCGGTCGCGAATTTTCGGCGGCCCGGCGGTTGTACATAGGGGGTAGGGCGCGCGTGCGGCCGGCCGCGATAAAGGACGATTTTGCCCGTTCGGCCCGTTCGCGAAATTACGGCCGGTGCGCCGCCGAATTAATGCGGAGTCACGCGCGCGCCCGAAAACTCGACCCCCCGCCCGTTAAATGGATGCGATCCCCGGCGACTTAAACTCAAATCTCAAAGATACATAAGGGGATACCGCGCGCATATTTCGCCGAGGCGAAGCGCGCGGCTTGCAGCGGCTCTCCCAGGAAAATTGTTGCGCCCCCCGCGACGACGGCGCCGTGCAGCAAGGGTGAACGACGGCGCTCGCTCCCTTTTCGGCGGGCACGCCCGAGGACGGTTTATTAGGGAGGATTTTCGGCCGTCTTGAGAGTTTGCCGGAGCGGAGAATTTTGATGATGTAATGCGCGAGGTGAATATGTACTTTTTTTGTAGCCGGGGTTAAAGGGTCGGGCCTAGAGGGATGCATGATGTATACGCCGTGAAAATCGACTTACATTTGGTAATTTGCGAGCTCGAGAGGCGTGAATTTTCTTTCGCCTCGGAAGAGAGGGGTATAAAGCTACTTGTAAACACGCCGCGCGTCCCGTGATTTATCGCTCTTAACCGTTTCGGCACCGACCAACCGGCGTATTGATCTACGAGATTAGGAGCTGGTTGAAAGACGTGCGATCGCATTTTTTCCGAGGCGAATCATTTTTTAAAACTTTGCCCACGGGAACGTAAATTTCGTTTGTAATGATGTGAAGTAAACCTAATGTCTCGGCTTATAGGATTACATGATTGAATTTTATGTGTCACTTTGTCATTCTTTTATTCTTTTTTTTCGTTCTCGGACCTTTTGTAAGGTCTAATCGATTCTTTATTTAAATTTAATTCATTTATCAATTTTTTATGCTTTAATAAATGTCCTTCTCACACATTTATCATATTTGAAGTAGTTAAATAATTTTGCTATTTTATTTTTGTTTATATTTTCAAAAATGGCTAGTCAAAAATAGCGAATTTAATGTATTTTTAAACTTTGTAAATCCTTATTTACAATAATAAATTTATTCTATTCTATATTTATAAAAAATTATCACCCTTTTCGTAGATAATGTAGATATAATTTGCAAACGTAAAGTTCAACTACAGAGATAACATTAAAGTTCTAAAATATTTTAGCAGAATAAAAAAGGGTACGAGTCAGTAAGAAATGAAAAATTGATTGGACTATAATCGAGGGAAGCGTAAAAATTCATCCTCCCAGCGATCGACACGGCGAAATGAAATTTATAAAGTTCGCAATCCGAAACGCGCGAATTCGCACCCCCGGCCGCCCATCGGCAAACGACGTTACGATAAAAAGCTCGTAACTGATTTTTTCCTTCGCGCGGGTCGTCTCATCCCCTTCGATCGTGCCCGCGCGCCCCGCGCTCGCAGTGCCAAGGGGTCCGTCGCCGTGCCGACTCTAATTTAACCCCGGGAGCCGGGCGGGCTTCGCCACGGGGGCCGCCGGCACCAGGCTCCTGCGAGCCCCCGAAATTTGATTTGGACATTTTAATATCGGCGCCGCGCTAAAACGCAATTCCGACTACTCGCTCCGTGACGGATTCGCCGTTTATTGCCGCGTCGTAAACATTCCCTCAGGTCAACGCGGCCGACGCCTCGGCGTGCCGTCGCCTTTGTGCGTCGTGCGCTTCCTTTTATTTTTTCGCCTTCGCGTCGGCGTCAACACGCGGGGGGTGGGCTTCGATCCCCCCCTCGGCGCACGGACCACTGGCTCTCGATTAGCAATTTCATAGCGAGCGGCGATTAAGCGCCTCCTCGATGACTCACGCTCGCGCGCATTCTGCGCGCCGGCTGACTTTGCAATTTCATCGATAAAATTCCGGCGCGCACCGGCGTTGATTAATTAATTAGCGCGCCACGTCGCCGGCGAATAAAATAACGCGAAACCGCACGCCTAGGTGCATGCAGTTTTCCCACTACCCTCGACCGCGCCGTAATTAACGCGCGAACCGTGACGCGATACATATCCCGCCCGTCGAAGAAGCGAAACTTTTTCACCCGTGCTGCGAGTGTTACTCTTCGCATCGAATTTCGAAATTTCTCAAAAAAAGAAGCGTAACGCTAAAAAAAAAGGAGATGCGCTCGCGCGTGCGGAAGAGTTTGTAAATTTGCCTATCTCGCGCTCGCGCTGGCGCGCATCCGTAAATACGCGCGCTGGCAGGAAGTTGAGGAAAACCGATAAAAAAGTTTGCCGCGCGCGCGCCCCCTCCACCCTCTTCGAAATTATTAAATTTCCCCTGTCGCTAAAAAACTCGTCCCGGTGAGGAAAGACTTTCCGTGGCATCGGGTCGCGGGGCGTTGAACAACGGTGCACCTGGCGAAGCTCCCGAAATTAAAGAGCGCGTCCCGATAAAACGCGTCCCTGTGGGCTACGGTGTACACGGCGCAACGGGCAAAGCCCGAAATCCCGCAGATAAACTGGAAAGATAATTTAATGGTATCAGTCACGGTTATATCTCCATTAGGCGGGGGGCCATTTGTTGACTTATTATCCGTACGTATTAAATGTGGCCACAACCCCCCGCGCGCTCGATTCGGCCCGAACACTATACACGCAGATGGTGCGCGTTCGCCTGCACACAATCGATGCGCGCGCTCTCCTCTCGCATAAACCTTAGCCTACGCCCGCCTGTGTGCCTGTGTGCGCGTGTGCGTCGCCTTGCGCAAATACGGGGCGATTTCGGTTAAATCGCCCAGAAAAAACAAGAGCCGCGCGACACGCCGCAACGGCCCTGCCGACGAAGAAAAAAGTGGGAAGGGACGCGCGCGCGCACACACATACGCGCTCGGATAGACGCGAGGGGGGAAAGGAAGGGCCCTCGTAATTTTCGCGGGCCGATATCCGCGGGAGGATGCCTTTGGAGGCGGTCACGCGAGAGCGTCGGTGGCTTCCGTCGGCCCTACCCTGCCCGTACGGCCGCCGCGGTGTACAGAGGCCGGCGCGGCGCGTACACATTCCCGATTCGCGACGACGATTTCCATGACGACGGCGTGACGTAGTGCAGCAGCAGCCGGAGCCGAGCGAGCGCGCGGGTCGATAGGGGAGTCCTGCGCGGACGCGGCTGCGCGCCGGCCCCGCAGGGATCGAAGCGTCGCCTCTCGTCGCGCTGCGCCGCGACCCCGAGACCGAGCCCAAAGGACGCGCACAGCAGGTGTGCGCCGCAGAGTTCCTTCCCTTCGATGCCGCGCTTTTTTTTTGCTCACGCGTCCTGGGGGTTGATTGAACGCGCGGGCGCCGATCTTTTATATTTCTCTCCTTTTTTTTTTTTGTTACGGAGGGGAGGTAAGGGGTGCAGCACGCGCGGGCCCACGTGTCGGCGCTTTTTTCACGCGGAGAGAGAAAGAGAGGAAGGCTGGAGAGGGAGGAAGAGGCTGCGCCCTCGAGCGCGCCTTCTCCATTAGAGCCCCGACTGTTACGGCTCGAGAGCCGAGAGACACTCGAGAGATGACGCCAAATGTAAAACCGATGTCTTAGGCGCGACGGGGCCCTCCAGCCTCGGCCGAGTGACGGCGGCCCGGGGTAGATGCGCCGACGATTAATGACGACGAGATTCTCGCTCGATCGACTCTTTTCTTCGGCGTCGTGTATTTCCTCGTCGGCTTGTCGTTTCGTTCGCTTCCTTTTTTTTTTATTCGTCCTCCCGAGGGAGGCTCGTCGTCGGAGCTGCTGCTGCTGCTTCACTGGGTCCCGTCGTTCGGTTCGATGAGACTGCCTGAGTTGACCGACTGGTCGAGTTCGATGACTTTTCTTCCGTGCTCATGTTTTTTTAGGATTTCCGGGTGTAGTCGCATCTGTTATTTCTCCTCTTTAGCGAAATTGGATTTTTGTAATGCTGTTTATTCTTTGGGGCGGTTCTCGGAGTTATCAATGGATTAATTACTAATTATACGGAAACGTGAATCACGATACTGCGTAAAAAATAATGTTTAAAAATAATTATCTTTAATACGAATTCTTTAGTTAAAGTAATTTAATAAAAAATAATATTTTCTGATAATGGCAAAAGACGTGTTTTATAAAATAATTTATGTTAATTTTAAGATACTTAAAATAATAAGCAAAACAATTACGAATGCTTGAAATATTTTTCGAGAAAAGTATTGAAATATCATGATTTAACAGCTGTTTAGTTTGCTGCATTACTTTAGAAATGTTTTAATCTAATCTTCTAATTCTAATGTTCACATTACTTTCCAATATCTCTATAATGGTCTAGTAAAAATCACTAAAGTGTCCATTAAAGCTTATCCGTAACTAATCCTCCTCGCCTTGTGTCCCAAAACAAAATTCCAACAATGATCACCTGAAAGACACTGGCTGCTGGAAACGAAATGAAAAATTCAAATTCCTGGCTGTCGAAACACACCAGCACTTAGCCCTCCACGGAGCGCGTCACCGCGCGGCGACAGGGACGATTAATGACGACGAGATTTCGGTTCGATCCTCCGTCCCTCTCTCTCACTATCTCTCTTTCTCTCTCGACTTTTTGTCTCGCACGGCGATCTCTCGACAACGGCGGCTTATTTTTTCTCCCCTCCGGGCCGGTCGCCGACGCGGAGCAGCTTCGCGCCCCGAGATTCGGAGATTAATGCCGCGCGTCCGCGGGGATAAGAATCGAATTATGCACTTACGGCCGCCTCGCGAAAGGCGCGACGACAAATTGATCATTATGACGGCGAGGATTTATGGCGGTACCTGCTCTCGCGTTTCGTTGCGTTTGACGGGAGGCTTTTAAATTTTCCATTATCGCGAGCGCGCAACGACTTATGCCTCCTCCCTCCCCCCCGCCCCCGCGCTCCGCCCATCCCGGCGAGGACGAGACGTTACTACTGAATTATCCCTTTAATTCTTCAGGCGAGTGTCTCCTCGGTTAAGTCGCGCCGAGTGCTTTCTTTTACTGCCCAAGGCCGGAGGGGGAGACGGACGATATTAACGGCTGCCTACGCATTTATGCGGTATTCTTATTAATGATCCCGAGGTGTGCGCGACCCGCTCCTATTTATCACGGGGGCGACCGCCTTGGCGTCCGTTTATCTCGGGCGCCCGAGGTACACGGGATGTCGATTTGTCGCCGAGGCGTGTTTCTTTTTTTTTTCGAGATTTTTACTTGGCTCTTATTGGTGATTCATACATTTTTAACGATCTCGTATCGGCGATTCATACTTTTTAGCTATTCATAGAATTATTGAAGCGTCCCTTAAGTATCTTCGATAGTTATTGAAGATTTCCCTTAGAAGTAGTCCTATTGAATTTTTAAATTGAAAATATCGAATTTTATTGCGACCGTAAAGCAATAAAAATTTACCGAAATTTTCGAACCAGCAGCTATTGTATATTTAAAAAAATGCATTTAAATTCAAGCGGAGAGCAGAATAGTTAAAAATGGATTAAAAATTGTTGAATTCAGTAAAACTGTCAATTTTATTCGGCGCATAAAGTAATGGAATAACTACGCATCACGTCCGTTTAAAAGAAAAAAGGGAATCAAACGCGAAATGTAAATTTTTAAATGACCTCCCGAGTACATTTCTAAAACAATGAGCCGGGAAAAAGTCATTACATTTCGCATACATTCGACATTCGAGTAATCCAATATTTATTTATGAGATCAATCTGCCGGCATAATGGCGAAACGCGGTCAGCCGCGCGCAACGAGCCCGAAGCTCTCCGTCTCGCTCGCCGGCGAGCGAGGGAAAAGGAAGGGATGTGGTGGAAAAAGCCGGAGCGATATACCCCGGCGACTTTTCCGAAAATGAATAAATCAACGAGGTGGACGTTACGAGCTTGCGCGCGCCAACTTTGCAATAAATAAATTCGCGCGAAGAAAGCTCCGGAGCTCTCGAGACACGGGGCGCGCCGGGCACACGGCACACGTATATATACAGTATATACGGAGGAGCTCTCCTTCCACCCCGTGGGGGTGGCCCCGGCGCTGTACCCGCTCGCCGTAATTTCCCGGCGGACTGTCGCCCCGCGCACCCCCACCCCCGCCGTATAAATTTATCGTCTATTTGTCTTATCAGAAGTCACTTCGACAGCTGTCATCTCAATTCTGTAAAGTGTCGGCCGGCTTATTTCACACACCGAGAATTTCGCGACGCGCGCGGGGGGATTTTCGCGCCCCCCCCTCTCCCCGCGCATACACCGCGTATACATGAATACATAACGCGCGCGGCACGTACCGAAACTCTAAACAGAGCCGACATATGTTCATTACTTACACGCACACGTGCGGACGGCACATAATACGGTGCGTGCGGCCTCTAGCCGCTACATATGCTCGATATATCGGCGCCCACTGCAAACTAAATGCACCCCCCTTCTCCCCCCTACCGCCGCCGAGCGAGCTTTCATTCGATTTCAACGTCCGCTTTATTTTAGCTTCTTTGTGCGCGCGGGGCTCACCCCCTTCGTCTCCGTGTCCACTCGTTTCTCTCTGTTTCTTTATTTCGCGCGCGCCGAGCGTTTCACCGCTATTTGCACGCGGAGTCGCGGCTCTCGCCTTCCCGCATGGCGAGTTCCTTTCTCTCGCCCGGCGCGTCACTTTCGATAGAAATCTCCGCGCACTCAACTTCGCACGCAACCCCGCCGTCGCCCGTCACGTACATATCGTCCGGCTCGCTCCCGTCGATCCCCGCGAATGGACCAGACTCGCGCGCTCGATTTTTTTTTCCTTCCTTTTGCCCCGGCGCTTCCAGCGTCCCCTCTTCCCCCCCTCGCGGGCGTGTCTCGCTCCTTTTTTTTCGCTCTGTCGTTTTTCCTTTCTCCCGGAGTTCTTCCTTCGTTCGCCGCGCTTTTTTTCCAGTCGCCCCTGCGTCGCGCAAGCAAAAAAATTAGCGGCGACGCGCGCAAAATGTTACATTATAATGGACGCCGCAGCGGACAAAAGGGGGATGCGAGATCCTTTTCACGTCATATTTCGGAGCGTGAAATGGCCGTTTCCCTCTCTCTCGGTCCCGCGGCTTCCACCAGCTTGTTTTTAGAATGCGCGCTCTCGCACCGTCGCGCTTCTCCCCTCCTCCGTGCCTTTTTTCCCCGCGCTCCCTTTGGGAAATATCGAAGCTTAATTAAAAATTGCGTTGTTAAGGATTTGCGCGACAAAAAAAGCAGGGGGGAGGCGACTGGCGCACTTTAATGGAAAACGTGGCGCGAACGTCGAACGTGTACGCGCGAAGCGTCGAGCGCGCTACAAGCTCGCGCGCCTGGTAATTACTCGCCTCTCTCCTCCCCCCGTGTTTTTTAAACAAAAAGTCCGGCGGCTCGCGAGGGGCTACACGCGCGTTAATTCCGAATTTCTTTGTTCGATCGAGCCTCGGCAAAAAGTCCACTAAATTTCAAAGTGTCCCATTCGTTTGGTCTCGGCCCTTTTTTTTCACCCGCCGCGGTAAAAGCGCGGTTGATACCGCGCCGTGCGTAATACTCTTTTTTACCTCCCGTCACTTACACGCGTGATATCTCACCGGGAGATGCGTAATGCGCCGCCGGGCGGAAAACGAGTCGTGGAATTTCGGGAAAATTTAGTCGTGCACAAAGAAAACGCGCGAAGTAATTTCGAAATAAATTTTTAATCGCTCGCATTTCCCCCGGAAAATTGCGCTCTTTTATTGCCTTCGTGCGGCGGACCATTTTTCCGCCGGCGGAGGTATTAATGCGAAATTTCAGCGGGGCGCATCGAACAAGATGCACGACTGAATGATTAATTTCATTACGCTCTTTTTGCCCCCGTCCCCTCCCCCTCGCATCGAGTCATCTCGCAGCGGCCGGATAATAAAGGCGAAAACCGCGGGAGTACCTCTGCCCCGTCGCCGCGTAAATACGACGTTCGCGCGGTCGCTGCGACGGAAAAAAAAATATCGCGGCGACCGCGAGCGAGAATAGCAAAAAAAAAAAGGAGTGGAAACGCGGGGGATGTACGCTGACCGCAGCGCAAAAATATTTTACCCGACATTTTTAATAACTCTGGACGTCCCGATTTACCGGGATACGCAGAGCGGAATTAAAGCCGCGACAACAAAAAATCTTTACGGATTATACTCGCAACGTTGCCTTCTTTAATTCGTGGCGGTGGATGGAAAAGGGGAGGGGGTTGGCGGCGATAGGGAGAGGTATCAATGGCGGAGTGCTTTTATCGCTCTTTTATCGCGTCGCGCTGAAATAACCGAAAGTGCTGGGCGACGGGGAATTGGAAAGAAGCGCGCTGGGAAGACGCTAAAAGTTCGCCGGCAATTTCGTTATCGCCCGCCAAAGACGACTGCGTGCCCTTTTCCCGACCACGCGCTCACAGCGTTATGGAGATGTCTACTCTCGCCTTTCCCACTTCGAAGTGGTATGAAATACCGGCTTTTCCCGATATCTCGAATTAGTGACGCATTCGCCACTTGTGATAAAAGTATTTTTGGAGCGTAGATGCATAGAAACAAATTGTAATTTGTAGGCTTGACTCATACCGATAACAAACAAACGACGTTATAAAACAAAACTCTGACGTAGAAATGGGATCGATGAGTGTCAGAGGCACAAATTTGGAAATATAATAAACTGGACGTCATTCGATTAAAAGACACGCGACTGCCTGAAATTGTTAATCAGCTTGGATTAATGCGATGAATAATTTTCAATTACCTATTTCTGATTCAGCAGCGATAAAAGATTTACGCTGCAATATGCAGGAATTGACCCTTTTTACGGAGTAGTGTCTATTAAACGATAATCCTCAAACGCTTAGAAAACCAATAGCTCTAGACGACCCATTTGCAGCATTCATTATTAAAGCCCGCCCTACCACTTTTCAACATTGTTAACTCATCCGATGCAATAAAAAAAAGGGAGAAGTCCGTCGTCTCCCGACATAAACCAGCCCCGCGACATTTATTACCGGCCGATCTCCGCGGCGAAATAAAGAAAACCTCCCGAGCTAATCGACATCCCTCTCCCCTCCTCCATAAACGGAGTACACTGTCGCTCGAGCACATACCATAAAGTCCAGATAGCGCGGGTCCGGCAGTAATAGAAAAATAAAATAGCCAATAACCGACGTTTATAGTGCTCTCCAGGCCGGGATCTACCCGCCGGCGCTAATTATCATTCGCAAGGTCGATCGCGCGTAAAAGAGCGGAAACTCGCGCGCGAGGGGGGAAGAGGAAGTGGCTCTCGACGCGCGCGCGGGGGTGGCGATAAGCGCTCGCGACGGGTTTCCCGGCGAGCTCCCCGTTTCACGTGGAAAATGACGTGACCCAAATTCACGATCTTGATGGGCGCAAGTGGGAAGGGAGGGGGGGGGGCTATTATCTTAATTATTCGCCGCGGCGGCCACGAGCGCACCCGTCGATTCGACGCGGGATAGAGAATTCAACGCGTCGCACGCACTTCACTCTTTATAATTGAGCCGCGGAGCGGTGACTTTCAATTTCACGCGTCTGATTTCGAGGACGGACGGTGCACACGCGCCGAACCTGCGATGTGTCGCAATTAAAGTGCGCCTGGCTCTTGTTAGTCTCGTGTTGTTTTTTTTTTTTATTTCCCTTTTTTTCGACGTGGAAAATTTAAGTAGGTTGCTTTTTTTAGATGAAATAAATGTGATAGATATCGCGGTGAACGCTCGAGCGTGTATTTTAAATTGCGAAATTGTTTACACGTGCGCTATCGGATGTACAGAGTTTACGCGTGTGATATTTTTACGTTTTATTTTTAAAGCGCGTAAAATGCGAGGAGGGTGCTCAAAGCGAGCATGCCGATTTAATCTATGGAAAATTATGCGGGAGGTGCTAATTCAATTAAATTTTTTTGTGAGCCGATTTTATGTCGAAAAGGAAGATAGAAAAAAACCTCCGTCGAAAAAAGAGCTCGCTGTTTGTATTAGAAATTCCCGTTAATTTTAATTCACTTAGCCGCGTAAATCGGATCGAGATAACGCCCTTTTCAGTAATTTCGCGCGCGAGCGCTAAAAGCAACGCGCAACGGCGAACTTTGCAAAGAAAAAAAAAGAGAGAGGAGCGATAAGAAAGACCGAAATAACCGTACAGCGGCGCACTAGCCAAACGAAGCAATAAAGAAGCTCGACTTGTGCGCGAGTTTTGACGGTAACTCCCGCGGCGGGGGTGGAACGATGTATCGCGCGGAATTTTCGAAAAAGCCAAAGGCCCGTAATTCCAAGCGTGCTGCCTGCAGCGGGGGGATGGCAGAGGCACTTTGTGCTCCGGCTACGCGAAGTTGCCTCGTAAAAGCGGCCTCTCGGACTTTTTCGCGAAAATCAATGAGGGAGGGCCGGTGGCGTCGCGCGCACCCAACTTTGTGTGCGAGTTTTCTCGCGGGAAAATTTTGCGCCCGGAAGGAGGCGCCTCGAAGTCATCGAGGGGGATTATAATTTATCGATCCCGGGTTATTTTCGGCCCTCGGTGGGAAAACTATTACGAAATATGAGAGACGTCCTCTTTGCCCGATGTAGGCCGCTAGCTAGATTATACACCCAGGTGAGCGCGCGCCTGTGAGTGTGTGTGCGTGGGGCCCGCGCTTCAAAGCCTATTATCCTAAAATTGTTATCTTAATCGCATTAAGTATGGAAATATCTTTAATCGCTTTCGCGCAGACAATCCTGCACTTCGCTAATCCATCGGGTTATAGAGCGGAATTTTAAAGGGTCTTTTGTTTGCGCCGGGGCGCCGATTTAATTGACTTCTCATTGAGCCCCGCCGCGCGCGCACGATATAAATAATACAGCGACGGGGCGCCGGGGCCGAAAAGTTCTCCGACCTATTTTTTCTCCTTATCCCGCCGCATCGTATACGACTTATGCTAATATCCGCGCGCTAATTTATTCCGAACGAGCAAATAAGCGTACATACATAATTCCGTCGAAATTTTCTTTATCGCGCGATGGAAGAAATTCGTGTGCGACGTAATAAGCGCAAGGAGGGGGTGGGGACAGGCTGTAATCTATTCCGTCACGTCGCCCATAAAAATACGTCGCCTAATAAGGGAGCGGACGAATTTACAGGCTCACGTGTCGCGGCCCCTTAACCGTTAACTGCGGGTGAGAGAGCCGAAATTTTTCCCTACCCCGGCGCGCGTTTACGAGGACGCACACGCGTTGATACGCGCCGGGACGAAATCGCGCGGCGGTGAGTCGCGTGTTTTCCGGCAACATCGCTGCCAAACATTCGTGCCCCGGTCATTCAGCCGCTATTACAATTGTTGTCCCCGGGGCTGCCGACCAGGCCCGAAACTGGAGCGAGAAAGTGAGATCAAAAAGTCGCGTGAGCCCAGGCCAAGAATCGACAGTTTCCTCTCGAGAATAAGCGTAATAAAGCGAGCGCTTTTATTTCTTTTTTTTTTATTTTCTTTTAATATTTTTTTGCGGTTTTACTAGCGGTACTTAAGTATTTCTTCGAAAGATACGATTTATACGGTTTCGTTTACATATAAAAAATTTGAATCGATGAAATTATTTTTATATCACGACTGATAGCACAAATCAATCATTGTATGTATAGAAAAACACACTCAATTTTAGCTGTCAAGGAAAAAATAATTCTATTAACTCGGCAGCTGAGAGGAATTCTTTCTGGTCCGGTAGGTGAATGAACTTGAGTTCACTGAAGTATTATTAATTGTTATTATAATAAATATTCTAATTTTTGTTCATCTGTCATTTTTACATCACTTATTAATTAAAATATTTACATATGAAATTAATAATTTTTTCGAAGCACATGTGTGAAGTTACTTCTTTTCGTACAAACTCTGTGGATATATTTTAAGGTCAAATCTTTAATTTCTTCGATGAAATATTTTTTTTTTTAAATAAAACGTAATTTACTTCAAGTTGAGAGCAGAATTGTAAATTGTAAAAGATCATCTTTATCCAATGCAGGATCGAAATTGACGATCACGGTGTTTACACGATGAAATTGTTCATCCCTTTTTCAAAGAATCACCTATAAAGAACGATTTATGGGTGATTTATTTTATTGTTTTTTTTTTTTTTACTTTATTAAAAGAAATAATCTATCGAACGTCTGAAAGTCCTAAAGCCAGCGAAAGGACGTTGCCATAAACGTCACGTCCTTCTTGAAAGAACTCGTCGTATATAAATGAAGTTTAAGCCTAGAAAACAGAGTGTAGGAAAAAGATAGTGGGGGGCCGTCCTAAATGGCAACCTGTTTTTCCGAATAAGACACCACGGGCGCAATATACGCCCTCCCCATCGCCGTCGCCTTTGATTTTGACCCCCCTCGAACGGCGCAGTTTTCGCAACGTATACATACATAGAGTATCGATCAGCCGCTGACGAGGGCCGTGTGCGTTACAGGGCGCGGACTGCAGCAAGAGCGTCTGCCCGGTGCTGTGCTCGAACCACGGACAATACGGGGGCGGCATGTGCCACTGCGAGGACGGCTGGAAGGGCGCGGAGTGCGACATTCCGCTCGGCGACTGCCAGGTCCCCAACTGCAATCTGCACGGACAATGCGTGCGCGGCTCCTGCGTCTGCAAGCCCGGCTGGAAGGGCGACTTCTGCTCCGAGCGTAAGTATATCGCAGCCGACCCGTCCCCAATCCCGCCGGCGATTATAATTTATCCGGAGATGCGCGCCACCAGGGGGGCGAGCTTTTCCTTTCGGCTCCGCACCCTCCCCCGGCGTCCGTTTAATGGGGAAACGGCCCTTTTTTTTCGGCCTCCCTCCCGGGGGCCGCTCGCGCATAAATTCGGACGCGCCTCGTCCCATGCATACTAATTCGCCGATTATTAATGCGGCTAAGAGTTGCGGGGCCGCGCGCGCTCGCACGGACGTCGATATGGGCGCGAGCCGATTTGCGGCCGGGCTCTTTCGGATTCGCCGCGCGCGACCCGGAGTGGGCCATGACTCGGCCACTTATTTTATGGCTCGATTGACGGGATAATTGAGTTTTGTCGCCGATGATTTCCACGCCTCGGCCCATCATCGATTCACCCCTCAAGCGGGCGCGCTCGCCCCATCGAGCGGTCGTCCACCCCTTAAGCTTTCGTACGAAATGTCCTTTTTATTGCGTATCGTCGATCTTGGCCCAATGGTTTGCAAGATAACTATTCGGGGAATATTATGGACGCGGAACGGCTCTATTGTTAGGATCAACAAAATAGCGTAGATTATTGAAGAAGTTAAGCGGTAAATATACGAAAATATCGAGTGCATATCTTTCGGGCAAGAAAAATACGTTCCTATTTTCTGACAAACAAAACAAGCGTTTTTCATTTTAAGATTGAGTAAGAAAACGCACAGATCCTAGACTGGGGTTAGTATTCAGATAAAAAGCGTCAAATGCAGAGAATAAGAAATTTCATTGTTTCAGCAACTGAACAAACGGGCTTTCAAAGTGTGTAGATTTCTAGAGATTTGTAGAAAGATATCCACGGATTTAAAAAATAAATTTTTTTTACCGATTCTTGTTCATGAGTCCTTCGAAAACAAAAAATTTATATATTCTCTAAATGAAAGATCTAGTTTTTTATGGCATATTATCATATCAAAGCTGACATGCAAGAACAACTTTTTTAAGAAACTCACGCTAGGTATATAGAAACAATGAATTCCCTCTTTCACTGCGCATAAGAGGTCCTTATTTATTCTTGTACGTTAGAACACGACTCCTTGAAGAAAAAATGTAAATAAAATGTTAAAAAAATTATAAAACTCTTACTACAAGCACATCGGATCATATAGGCTCAATACTTTGCAAAGTAATAAAACTAAAATGGCATGAGCTCATTTGAAAGGCATTTTACTGCTTCATAGAAGCGAGCCTGGGGATGAATATAAAATTTTAGCGGACCGGGGCAATTCGTTCTGTATGTATGAGGCGCGATTGCTCATTGCAAAATATTCGATTGCCTTTGTCAATGTTGTTCTTTCGTTAATGGAAGTATGACGGATGCTTTTCGTTTTGCATTTGATGGCAGGATTTGCGCGGCGATTGTTTCCGTTCAATTCGCAATAGTATGAATAATATTACGATGCCATCATCGGCGACCGCGGCCGGTGCTTTATGGGGGAACTTTGCCGTGCGGTTAATCAGCATTTCGCATTAACAAATATGAACTTAATTGAAATAACGTAATAAAAGCATTGTTGCACTCGCCCCATTTATAATTGCGCCGTTGATTAAATTGTGCCCGAACAAGTGACTAATTTTGTAATTGTTTCAAGTTATAACGGGGTGATTGATTGTTTTTTTTTCGATCGAATTTCGAATGTATACTTAGCTTGTAGGTAATATAATTACAATTTCATTACATATTACTTAGTAACTTATTTTTAACGTACACGTATAGGATTTATGAATAAATAAGACGCTACATGAGGATATTGCATTATCATTATTTCTTCGTTCTAGATTTTTTGAAAGTTATTCCTACATAATTGAAGCTACTTATTGAGAGATTTAAAAAGTTTATAATGGCAGTTGAAACAAAAGTGATTTCGCAGATACCGACTTCTGAAAATATCAGACTGAAATATGCATGAACGTGCAATCGATCCTAATAACTTCGTTATACTTATCTCACGTCGCGAATTTGATGGACGAAATTCGCGGAATCTATCGACAGTAACAATGCAATTAGACTTACCCGAAGGACGCTTGCAATATTGAGAATCGAATTTTTCATACGACTTCATCTCGAATAAAAGTCAACTGCTCTTGTAAGAACTTCTTTCTTAATAATCCCCGCTTATCTCGTCAAATTATCAAATCACCCTCTCGCAAGATTCGCCTCGAAAGATCGACGACATATAGGATAAAGGCAAAACTTGCGCCGTAAAATCGTACCCCGCATCTTCCCCGAACATTCCTTCCGTCGAAGAAAAAAGTGAATAACGGCAACGACAAATGCGGAATTACAGCGGATTGTCCGGATCCGAACTGCGGTGGTCACGGTGCCTGCGTGGCGGGCAAGTGCTACTGCAAGGCGGGCTGGCAGGGCGAGCGCTGCGACCAGGTGGACCAGCAGGTATATCAGTGTCTGCCGGGCTGCTCCGATCACGGCACCTACGACCTCGAGACCGCCGCCTGCGTGTGCGAGGAGCACTGGACCGGCGTCGACTGCTCGCAGCCCAGCTGCGGACTCGACTGCGGGCCCCACGGCACCTGCGAGAATGGACTTTGCAAGTAGGTTTCATTCCGGTATTTCTGCCAACTCGTTTTTTCTGAATGCCAACAACAATGTTTTTGGTGAAGGTATTGATTTTCTTTTTAAGTGGGCGGTGTTAAATTATTTAAAAATATCATAATCAAATTATGATAATCTGCTTAAAAGTAATATTGGAAAACTTTCTCGATAAATCAATGAATTTCAACAAAACGTAATTTAATTTTTATATATCTCAAGATTTTACTTGATATCTGGGACATATCTGGGACATCTCGTCTTTAATGCAATTTTATGATTTTAAACTCGACGGTAATAACATTAAAGATAGTTAAAAGACATCGTTCTTACACTTGTAATAAAAAAAAATTTAATTTTTTAAAAATTCACTTTTATTCCATTGGAATATGAATAAAAAGCTGAATTATATCTTTGTTATTACACTCGATTAAATAAATTGAATTTCTCAAAAATTCATTTTATTTGTACACTGAAACAAAGGTGAATTCTCAATTAAATTTTCCGTCACCTGTCCGTCCTTGTAATTTGCCGATGGAGTTCTCTGGTCTCTAAAATAATTAAAAAAAGAGTTAAAAAAAAAACGAGCGTAACGCGTAAATGAAACGTTTCAGATGTCAGGACAACTGGACGGGAAAGAACTGCGACCAGAAGCCATGCGACCCGCGCTGCGCCGAGCACGGCGAGTGTAAAAACGGAACTTGCGTGTGCAGCCAGGGATGGAACGGGAAGCACTGCACCTTACGTAAGTCCAAGCGTTACCCGACCACACGGCGCCAGCTTAACACGAATTCCATTAAAAATAGCGAGATTTGGAAAGACCATCAGTACTTGTAATTCGAGAGCAATGAAATGCGAACGAGAGTATACTCGTTGTTGTTTTTTTTTTTTTTTTTTTAATAAAGCGATCGTAAAAGCCGATTTCGGCCGATGCTTTTAAACAGATATTGTACGTTTAATAAAAGTCGTGGGCAGCTGAAAATAAATAATTGGATGTGCAATCAAGGATCAAAATTCAATTTCATTTTACAACCGTGCAGAAATTATTCAAAACCTATAAAACTCCTTTGACCGTAATATAAATTACATTTACTCCGAATTTTGCGGGCTGCAAAAAAGTTATCCAGGTCAAAAGATGGCAAGCCTCCTCGGTTGAAACGCGGATCTCTTTAACTCTTTGTAACGTTTATCGCGCGCTTCGGGAAACCTCAAAAAGGCAATATTTTGGAAAACCCACCACCACTCCGATCCCTCTTTCCTTACGCGCAGCGGGAATAAAAAAAAACGAGCCACGCTCAAATGGCACTTTCCCGAAGCCTTCTGAAAAAGCGCGCGCAAAAAAAAGAGGGAGAGAGAGACCGTAGAGCCAACCCTGTACACACGCAATGCACTTTGCAAAGTGAAACGATAAACGGGAGCAAGCGCTGAACGGGGCCGCGTAAATTTTCCTTTCAGCGGGCTGCGAGAACAAGTGCAGCGGCCACGGCTCGTGCACCCCCGTCGGCGGCGAGTCCAGCTGCGAGTGCGTGCCCGGCTGGGCCGGCCGGGACTGCAGCATACCCCTGGAAATGGAGTGCGACGACGAAGTCGACAACGACGGCGGTGAGAGATAATAAAATAAATTGCTCGCACTCGAGCTTCGATGTCGCCGCGCCCTTGTCCCCGGTATATATATATGTATATATATATATATATATAACCCTTGGCGCCGGGGGCGACGATCCCCCCCCCTATATCCCGCGCGCGCTTCGATGTTTATAATTTCAGCGGAGCAGTCGCGCGGAAGCAATCGGGCTTTTTTTTCATCGCCGGTGACTTCAATTTCGTAATGCGGGAAATTAACACGGTCGCGTCCATTTTTTTTTTTTTTTTTTTTTTAATAAAGGAAAACGAGTTTTCCGAATCGAGGCCGCGTCCAATTAGTTTGTTTAATGAATTTAAAATTGTTCGGGTGTCGCGATTCCGGGCTTTTTTTTGCGCCGGTCCTCCCAGGCGTTCGTTCATTAGGAGGTGCGTTTTTCCGCGCGTTCCTTTTTTTTGTCGCTTTTCACCTCGGTGGAAATTGATAGCGAGTCGGCGAAACTTTTGATTCACCGAGTCCCGCGGTCGGTGCGTCGATTTTTTTTTTTTTTTTTTTTTTTTTTGTAAGATATATTATACGCGGTGCCTGGGCGTCATTAATATTTCGGCGCGCCGGGATGATTAAATTCGCGCGGAAAAATTTCGACAAATTATCGGCGACTGCCGGAGTTAATTTAATATGTTATTGGATTCGAATTTATTTTGATGTTAAATAACTGCTCGCATCGATAACTTAATATCCAATTTTGGCAGGATATTTAGCCGCTTTTGAATTCGGATTACACGAGCCTCGTTTGTAATATTCGTTTCAAATTCGTAGTTTTTTAAAACTCTAGATTTGCCCCGGGATTCGATTCCGCCGAACCCTGATTAAAATTGATCAGTTGAGTTTATTACAGCTGGCGCAGAGCATAAAACTGGCCAGCTCGCACACTCAAATGAAAATAAAGCCATCGAGCACTGACACATCGCTGGCAAAAATAATATCAACATTTTATTTCGCGAGCGCGAATGGCTTTTCGACAATTGAAACTATTCACTTCATAGATGTCAATACTGCGATATTCAAATACAATAATAGCCATCGAACATGTCAAAAACTCCGCTCGGTGTGTACACATTTTTGTTATTAAAAAAAGTGTAGCTCGCGCAATAAACGTACACTTCAGTCGAGTACTATGCGCCCAACGAATATGCGCGACTGTTACATCTGCGATAAAATATAGTACAAAGATTTATAAAATAAAAAATAAAGCGAAGTGGGTCGATTTACCACTGATTCAGGCCTTTACAATTTTCTAAGCGGGAAATCGTAAATTATCGTTTAAGTTAATCCCTTCGCAGCGTGAGACTAGAAATTAATCAATTAAACTCGGGATAACGAATGCTTTGTTCGTGACTGCTCGATTCGACGCGCGACGTCTCCATTGCGTTTTTTTTTTATAGGTCCGGACAATAAAGAGAATGCGAAATATTTTTGTGCTTAAATTAGACATTTCACTCGTGCATTCCTTGAATAATTATTATTCAATAAATAAATCCGCAAAGTTGATTGAATTCCAATTAAAATACGCTTTGCAAGATAAAAAAACGCGTATTATTAAATATTAACAAACTGAAAGGTAAAATGAGCACGAGGTAGGATTCGACATCGAAGCTAAATAAAATAAAAATAAAAAAGCGACTAATGACGTAATTTGGGTCAATCAGACGGCACGAGGGATTGCGCGGACAGCGACTGCTGCCTGAGGCCAGTGTGCTCTGACCACCTGATGTGCATAGCGAGCAAGGACCCGGTGGAGGTGCTGCTGCGCAAGCAGCCGCCGAGCGTCACCGCGACCTTCTACCAGCGAGTCAAGTTCCTCATCGAGGAGGACAGCGTGCAGAGCTATGCCCGCCTCGACGAGTACAGCGAGAGGTAAGGGGGTGCCGCCCGATCACGCTCTCTCTTTCCTCGTAAATTTAAGCCGAGTGCCGCTATACACGTCCGTCGTCCCGACGAGACCTCTCCGCTGCTTCTGCCCTTATCACCCCCTCTCCCCTCCCCCGTCCGTTTGCGCATTTATTAAATTAATCCGAACTATGCGGGTTTATTCGCAAACAGACACGGCGGGGGCAGGCAGGGGAGTAGGTGGGGTCGGGACGGAAAGAAAGGAGAAATTTTAATCAAAGTCTCGAGTTCCAGTAGTCGGAAAGTAAAATTAAGGAAAAGAATGTATAAGAGAGATAAGGGGAGGGGCGGGAGAAGCAAGGGGAGAGGAGCCGAGAGGAGGTATACAAGGCGCCTCTTGCCTCCGCCTTTCCCCTTCTTTTTTTTTTCTTCTTCTTCGTGCTTTACTCTCCGCCAGCCTTCGCGTATACGCTGCGCGGATGAGATACGCGAAGCAAGGAGCTCGAGGCACCGAGGACGTCGTTGCATGCACTCTTCACGGTGGTGTCTTGCTCGGCGAGATGGTCGATCCCGGCGTCCCCCCTCTTTTCAAGGCTGAAATAAATTATTTTCGAAATTCCTTCTTCTTATTTCATTTCGATTGAATGTAATTTATCGCGGAGACGCGGTGAAAGACGTTTTAAGGAGATTTCGAGGGAAACAATTTTCGAGAAGATGTTTCCATTGGGTCGCGAGTGGCGCGGAGATCGACCATCGCCGAGAAAACGTGAATGATAAGAGCCAGCCTTTCAGCGTCTTCACGGAGGCTGCGCGGCCGAGAGTAAGAATGAGAGAGAAAGAGACGCGAGTATAGGATGCCAGAGGAAGAGAAAAAAAATATTTTGAAAAGCGAACGCGAAAGGAGAAACATATATACAAGTCCCTCCCCGACATCTGCGTTTCATTAAATGCAAAGTGGAGGGATTTAGCATACGCCAGATAAAAAAAAAGAGAGAGAACGTCGACCTTGCGCTAAGGAAAAAAAAACAAGACGCCCGAATAACGAAATTAAAAAAAAGAAGCAAGAAGCCAATGATGGGGTGGTATCTTCGGATCGACCCCAGACGAGGAGAGCGCAAGAAAAAAGAGAGCCCTCTTTGAGCCTTCCTCCGTTCCCTGTGTATCACCTCTCCCCCTTCTTACCCTCCCACGAATGCCAGAAGCACTGAAATCACCTCGGAAGCGCGCCGATCAAAGGAGCGCGCCGGTCGCTCGCGCGCTATTTGCTCTCGCCGTTTCCCCCCGGGGGGGCGGCTGGACGTGTCCGGCCGAGGTTCGCCGCTTAAACTCGCCGTCTCGCTAAAATTCGCGGTCCGACGTCGAAATTACCCGGCTCTTCAACTACTGCCCTCGGGGGCGCGCGCGCATTCCGGTAGGGCGCGTAAAATTTCTGTTTGATCGCAATTATGGGCCGCTTTAACGACCGCCGCGGCGATCTGGAATTCGACCGACCCCTTTTTTTTTTTTCAATTACCGGTTTAACGCAAGCTCGAAGTAAAAGTTCGAATTTTTTTTCGGCGAACGGGAGGTATGACGTTTTTTTGTGCGCGCAATTCATGAAATGTTCGAAGCCTTCAGTGGGACGCGCGCGTCAAAGTCGGAACAACACAAAGTTCGTTTCATCGTCGGCGCTTACATGAGGTGTGAGAAGTTGCAAAATTCTCAAAGTGCCTCTGGTGTTCGCGGGGTTCGTGTTCGTTGTCTATCTAGTGTTGCTCTTTTGTGTATAACCCACCTGACCCTCAAACCTCAAGCCCCTCTCATCTAAGCCCAAAGTGGCTGACTAGCGGGACTGTAATAAATAATTGAAGGATCTTTTTTTTTAATTAAAAGAAAAATGTAACTGTGTAGTTTTTTTATTGCAAAGTAAATTTGGTACAGTAATCAGTTAAATTCATTGTGGCAACTGTCTTTTACTTTTAAATTTAGAGTCACTTACTACTAGTGTAAAAATGTAGAACTTTTTTGGATCACGTAAAAAATTTGTTGACAATTCGAAGCCTTGAGAGTTGCCCAAAATTTACTTACCAAAGTATATAACGTCAAAAGCATCACAAACGCTGCTAGAGCATTAAAGTATCTGACGGGGCTTCGTACCGAAACTATTCTGAAATTTCAACCGAGGAATTTTTTCCGGCAGCCATTAAAATAGTTTGATTTCTAGTTCGTCGGGAATAAAATACCCGGTGAAATGTTTAATTAGACTTTCAAAAAAAAAAGAGTTCAAGTAAAGTTTTCTACTTTTTCCACGGGAACGGCTTAATTTCGAAAACACACAGTATGAAAAAAGTGTTGAAAAAGTAAATACCGAAAGCTTCGCCGTGCTTTCGACATCACGTACGAGCGTAAAAGAAAGATCGGAATTTTTGTCGCCAATAGAAGTGTCAATTACTTTGTATTTCGCGCTTAATAAAAAGCAAATATTAATTCGCTCTTCATCGACATTTTTCCACGGTGAGCGCCTCAAAAGCTCCAAATTCATTTTTACTTAAAAAGTAAATTCCCCGCGCTACTTACAAAAGCAAAAAAAAGGCTCGTGTTCGCTCTAGTTTCCACTCGAAGCTCCGCTCAGATCCCAATCAAAATACCAAAAAACAAAAAGAATAATCTCAAAAAACGTACAAAAAAAAAAAAATTATGAAAGCACTCCGTGCATGAAAAGCAAAAAATGAAAAAAAAAAAAGCATATTTCCAATCGTACATGGTATCAATACAAAAAAAAAAAATATGTGTCTAGCAATAAACAAAGAAAAAAAAGTAAAAGAAACGCCGAGTCGGATCGCGACGCCGCCCGAGGTGTGCGACGCGATCCGCCCGGCCCGTCCGAACTAATATACCACCGCCGAGGCATACATCGTAATATGAAGCATCGTATGGTTGACACAAGTTTGAAATTCGCCGCCCGATGCGGGCCCTTTGTGCTCGGCAACTTTATTAAGACGCCGCCGGTTACTGCAACGCGTCTAAACGGTTAATTCGCTCATTTGTTTGCCGACGGCGCGCCGCCGCAGGGAGCCCCGGCCACTGTTCGCCCTCGCAAAATTCATCGCCGCGCTTCGAGTTCGAGCCCCGCCATTGTTCCACTTTCATCGATGATCAATTCAGTGACTATCGGACGTTCGAAATAGCGCGCGCGCGTTTTTTTTTTCGCCCGCCCCCTTTTTTGTGATAACGACTCGTTACGACGCGCGCGAATTCGCGGTACTTTAAACACTGGTTTACTTTGATTTGTTTAAAGTACTGCTGAGTGAGAGTAGAATTAAGGACACGTGAACTAGTTGTGCCCGCAGTGATTGATTTGCGTATCTGTGTCAAGTTAAATATTCCAATATTAACGATTAATAAAGTAACGCATCTGTCCGTAGTGAACTGTGAAATTTTATCAGTTTCGCCATTACCTGTCAATTATTTAAGACACTTATTGATAAAATTACGTAACTTTGTTATATCGAACATGCCAGTTAAATTGTCACAATCGCGCGTTTATCAAATTATTCGAAAAGAAAAAGAGCGAAATTTTCAGTTCAGTAGCACTTTAACCGTACAACGCATAAAGTCACGAAAAGACCAGCACGGATTTGTTCGCGCGACGCGCAATTTTCAGCGTTGATTAAAATAAAAGTAAAAAAAAAAAAGGTAATTACACGTCGCATTAAATTCCATACGTCCTCGAAGCCCCCGGGTGTATCCTCCGCACACACACTGCACGGAGTATAGGCGAGTAGCCCGCACTTCCGTAATAACAGGACGGCCGGGGTATTAGTCGCGGGTCTCGCGTCGCCGCGGGTGAGCGCGCGTCCTAAGACCGCCGGTCCCGGAGCGCGGAAGCCGGCCCTCGTTATTGCCCGCACGAGCTCGTCCGAGATTATTTTTACGGGGGCGCGCGGCTTTATTAGGGCCCGTCGCGACCGCCCCGACGAGTTTATTTATCGGACCGTAAAGAAGAAGAGAAAAAGGAACGGAACGACGGCTAGCCCGGGCTCCCTTCGCGGTTCTCTCCCGTTTTTCCATTCTATCTTGCGTTTGTTTATTTCATGTGCTAACGTATGGTATTGGACCCTCTGTATTGTACTGTCTCTTTCGCGCGGATTGGGGGATGTGAAAGTCGATCGGAAAATTCTGAGAATCTCCCATTTACTCAGTGTCGATGCTTTTCGGGGGATGCTATTGCTTTTTTTTTGGTTGGGTGGACACTCTTTTTATGGGTCGGAGGTGCCGTTTGCTGTAAATGAGCGTCCTTGTTAACCTTGAGGTCGGGGGTTTCGCGAAATTAAGGGTGACTATTGTTTTTTTTATAGATCTTTTCGGAATAAAATTGCGATACTTTTGTTGTTCATGATGATAATATTGCTTTAAAAAGGTTCTCTTTTTTACATCAATCTTAAGAATTTGAAATGCGCTTTCACATTCTCAACACGCTTGTTCACATTTTGATCATTTGCCTTTGAAATAATTTATAAAAACTTCTTATTAGTATAACAAAATCAGCCACTAAATTATTCCAAATTTCCATTTTAAAGTAAGTCTTTTTAAATTTCAACGTATAATTAAAATTTTTTATCATAAAAATTGAAGTAATCAACTGTAGCTTTGAATGAAAGAAAATTAGCTATTCAGAACATACTCTATTTATAAAGCACTAAAAAAAAGTAAAAGAAAAAAAAACTAAATTATTGTTTTCCAACTCTCTGTTCAAGTACGATGAGAAGCTCAAAAAGCTTCTCAGAATCCACTGTTAAAGTCAAAGTGTCCGGTCGAAGAAAAAAAGCAAACAAAAAAACTAAATAAAGACCAAAGAAAATCTGCCAAACGGCAAACGTAATAACTGTCACAAGCTCCCACCGTCTATGTTGTGTAATTTCCAACTTGTGTCCGTCATACACGTCAAACCACTCTAAATGTTTGTGCGCGTCTGTGAGTGCGTGCGTTCATGGGGGTGACTGGGCCAGCAGCGCGAATGCCATACGAGTGTTCTTGATTTATTTCAGTGTGTGTGTCTACGTCTAATGTTTCTGTATTTTTTGACCCCGAGCCAACCTGCCGCTCCGACTCCGCGAACTTTTTCCTGCCGCGCGCCTTGTCCGTTAACTGCCCGCCGAGCCCGGACGCAAACATCGAAATAATAATAACGAAAAAAAAAGACTTAGAAAAGAGAGGGAGTCGGCTGCAGAGTGGCTCGGGATCGCGAAACGTGGGTTCTGTGACCGTGGTAACGCCCTTTCTTCTCGTTGGTTTTCTCCCACACGTAGTGCGTTCTGGAGTTCCTTTGAACCGCGGTAAGTTGCAGCTCAGCTCTCTCGCTAATCGTTTATATCCAAAAAAAATTAATTAAAAAAAAATCATCAATTTGCTCGTCGCTCGTTTCTCATTTATACATTATGTATTTTCTTTATGTACGTTATGTTGTCTCTTTTAATTTCACGATTACCTTCTTTTATTTCAATTTACGTTCTATTTGCCACGCATTCACCATTCATTTTCTGTTTCGTCACGTCACCCTTTCTGTTTTCTTCTTCTTTTTTTTAAAACAACAAAAAAAAGGAAAAGTACCTCCAAGTTTGTTTCTTTGTTCGCTCGGTTCTGTTCAGTTTCTCTTGCTTTGATTTCCCTCCTCGCGGGGGAAATGTTTCCTTTTCGTTTCAGATTATCAAACGTAAGCAAACCCCGTCGATAGAAAGTATATTCCCGCAAAAGTAAAGAGCGCAAGATTGAAAAGGAGCCGCTCGGCTACGCGCATCGAATTGATTTTTCTGATTAACCGACTTCTGCTGCTACAACTCGCATTATTTTTTGAAAAATTTCTATAAAAAAAGGCGACTTACTTTCCGCGGCGCGCGTTGCTTACGTTCTTGTTTATCTCATTACCTTCATCACATTGTGCGTTGTTATGTTTGATAATAAGTCATATCTGCTTGTTAATCGTATACCTGTCCTTTATTCCTTTTCTTTATGTTCTCTCTCATACAATACTTGATTCACTTTGATACCTTTTATCACTTAACTTCTTCCACGTTATTTAATTTATCTTCTTCTGCACTTTACATGACTCAGTAAATAGATTTCTTTTAAGGTATAAAAAATATATTTTTTTCTGATGAGTAAAAGGTGTATCAGCGTGGGTCAAGTATCAGCTACTAGTGTCACGTTATATACAAAACATAAGTCATGTATCACGCAATATTAAACCCATAATCCTATTGTTAATATATCTGTGGTATGTCGTCAGATTGTTGTTTTGTTTTGTTTTGTCTTGTCTTCTTGCCATTTAGTAAATACGTTTAAATAAGTCCTGTTTATCACAGTATATGCCTACATGCCATAAAACGACGATCTGCATACATTTTGAATCAGGCTTGTGTTCGTTTTAATGCCAGGCTTGCACTCACGTATACATGTCACCTATTGTCAAAATGCAAAACGTGTTGAAGTCCCATTTGTCTGAACAGCAGTCAGTGACCGTCCTAAAGCGTGTATACCTTTTTGTTTATCTACCTTTTTTTTTCTCTCGTTTTTTTTTTCATTACTCACACAACACCTGTGTATTATTTATCGCGAATCGATGAAGCCGCGACTCCGAGTCGTGATAAACAACCAACAGAAGTTACAGTCTAAAAAAACGATCACCATTTACTTTGTTTTTTGTGTTATTCAAATCAGGTTACAAAAAAGAGATATATAAATTAATGAAAGACAATAAAATTTGCTAACAAATAAGTTTTGAGATAAATTTTGCAGTAGGATTTTCAAGCATAATGCAATTAATAATCATAAATAAAAAAGGACTGTGTCAGATTAGCCGACACACGACTATCGCCCGGAAGTCCCGTAAAAATCCCCACCCCTTGTCTGCGTCTGAAAAATGTGCCTCTCTCAACCATCCCGTTGACCACTGCCCCCTCCAAACGCTGAAAAAAAGCCAATGGAAAAAAAAAATACAAAATAACC
Organism: Eurytoma californica; assembly: GCA_035586675.1. Lineage (NCBI taxonomy): Eukaryota > Metazoa > Arthropoda > Insecta > Hymenoptera > Eurytomidae > Eurytoma > Eurytoma californica. The sequence goes on from JAXIUT010000021.1 coordinate 16,849,382, forward strand.
CACAATCCGTCCCTGTGTCTCGTCTATAATTCCCGACTTATCCAACTTCCCGGTCTAAACAATTACTCCGCAAGCTTCGCCCTTACCCCGAGACGTCCGTCATACCGAGGTCCCGTTCGACACTTGATTAAAGCGAAAACTTTTCTCGACACCTCGAGCCGGAGATATATCTACACCGGAGAATGAGAGAATAGAGGATCGAGTTATAAAAAAAAAGAAAAAATAAAAAAACAAAAAGGACGAAGGCAAAGTTAAAGGAGAAACGGACGGACGTATAAAGATGTAGAGACGGGAAAGAGAGAAAGATGTATAGACGTATACACGAGGAGAGGAAGGAGAGGGAAAAAGGGACGGTAGGAGATGTATCATGATACATCTCTTTGACAGATAAGGAAAGATTAAGAGAGATCAAAATGAAAGGAGACGAGAAAAGAACGGTATATTGATAGCTTGTCGGTAGAAGACTCTTCGCGCGATTCTCGTATATTTGAAAAATAGAGATGGAGCTTTGAAGGCTCGAAAAGAAGCTTACCTAAACCGCAAACCTCTCGTCTTCGCCACGCCGTATACGAGCTGCAGGGATAGTAACGAGAAAATTAATCAGAATTTATTTGTGTCATATTTATTTATTTTTTTTTTTTTCGTTATCTTTTTTTAATATCACTTATTTAAAATCGTATGTTACGTTGCGAGAAAGTGTTAAGGAAGTAGACTCGCGGCGAGGCGATTATTTGCATGCACCGAATTGTTAAAGTAGAGTAACGAGGATGCGTGTAATGTTTAACTGTTATTATGAAAAGAAACATTTGTTATTGGCTCAAAAAAAGTATTGTTCGCCCAGTCGCAGATTATTTTGCGTGAAGACGATAAATATTACGCTGGGCGAAACTGCCGATTGTTGCGATGTACGAACTTTTCAATGTCCGATAAAATTGGAATAAAAGTACACGTAAAAGAAACGTTAATACAAGGTAGGTCAGTTTTATTTTTTACATTTAACGATTTCGTCAACAGCGCAAGTGTATTTTAGTTTCTTTTTTCATTTTTTTTTCTTAAATAGTCATTAGCGGCAACATAATGATAGATAAAAGCATTTTAGTGTAATTACCACTTTAAGTACGAGTAATTTTTAGCATACGTTAACCTCGTTGACCATTGCAAAATGTTTCTTTTGTAACAACAGAAATATTATGCGCAAATGAGTAATGCGAGTTTATTTTTTGCGATGCTGTACTTCATTAACATTTTCGCAGATGCGCCGTACTTTGATCGTATCATTAGATTATTCAATTCGTTCTTTATTTTTCTCTCATCATTGCTTACTTTAGATAACATTATTCCTTCATTTCGAGGGAAAGAGAAACGTTCAATTCGCCCGGTGACATTTCGCAGTCTATTTTCGTGGAAAAATAAAGCTCGATTCGCCCGGCGAAATTATGTTTGCTTACTTACGATCGTCATAATTTCTGCAGCGCGAACAAGCCGTTGCCTCGGGCATAAAAAAGGAATTTTCACGATCTTGATAGAGCTGTAAAAAATGAGACGCGTTAACAAGCCGAGATGATTATCGCAAATCACGTGTCACGTTATAACTAATCGCTTTGAAATTCATATTTCCTGGGCGAGGCGGAGTTGACGCCCGTGCTCGTCTCGGCGAAATCTCATTAAGAATTGAATGTTTCCCCATTAAGTTATAATTTATTTACTTATTACTTTCATCGTTAAGCGAGAAAAAAAACGAACGCTGCTACCTATCCCTTCACGCGACGGTCGGGCGCGTAAATTCCGGTCTGGGTTATAAAAAAAAAAGAGAAGAATACAGAAAAGTAACAAAAAAAGTGTTGTTGCTCAACTTTAAATTACACCGCGAGAAATGCATTATCTCGAACGCGCTAACCACGTTTATTATCTTCCTCACATTTTCCGTTTGCTTTTACGCGCAATGTTCAAACGATGGGATAAACAATGTTCAGTGTAGACTCATTCGAAGTGCAAATTAAAACGACAACAAAAAAAAAGAAAGAAACGACCTTCCGTCGCTATATTCATAAATTTTTCGGCAAAAAAGAGAAATCGCATCTACGAGTGCCAGGCTTGGATATAAAAGTACATTGCATCGACTCACTTATGTCATTCCTCCTCCACAGCTACACGCGCCCACGCACACACTCACACTTACACCGTACACGCCACACTCAAAAACACACGACTACACCTACTACAATGACATGATTATGAATATGCATGAGTTCTACCTCATTAAATTTCGCCTCGAAGTAACAATGTAGTACTTTCGTTCTTATTATATATCATAAGTAAGCCAAAAAAAAAAAAGAGAGAGAGCCACCCACGCAACGGAGGTCCTCCGTGTGGAGGACGGGCGCGTGTGCGGGTCCGCCGCGGACGCTCGATTCGACGGGGGCGGCCAGCAGCGAGGAGAGGGCCGCACGGAAGCGTCGCAGACATCGGGCTTTTAACATTTCCGCAGCGGACAGCGCCAGAGAGAGGACTCGCCGCTCACCAGCCGACGCCGCCCCGAAGCTTCCACCCTCGAATCGATCGGGTCGCGCGCGGCCCCGCGCCCGCCCGCCCGCCCGACGGAGACCGAGGACCTCCTCGCGATGGGTTGTTAACTGCGAACCGCCGAGCCGCGTCAACCCCCCCCGCCGGACTTTTTTTTCCTCCTGCCCTCCTCGCCATTTTTCTCTTTTTTATTTTGTCGTCCCTTCTTTTCGTTTTGGTATATCACGTCCCCTTTTTTTTTCGGTCGTCGCTGCGACGACGAGGAGGAGGAGGCGGGGAGCGGGGGGGTTGGTCCGCGAGGCGGTTCGCGGTCGGCTGTGCCTCGACGATCAGAGGATCGCGGCGGTCTGGCTGCGGAGCGTCATATTTGCAATTTGTAACAGACGTGTTGCGGTGATGCGGGGCCAAGTCGTAACCGAGCAGGGACTTGGGGTAATGGGCGTCAGGATTTCCATTGACAAAGACCAGAAATTCGGATTCACTCTTACCCGGGCCGGAGGATGGTAAGTGACATCAATTAATCGCTGTAATATGACGTGCGACTGGCGGACGGATGCGCATCGCTCGCTCGCTCCTTCGAAAAATTACCGGGGAATTCGATCCACTCAGCGGGTTGTAAGATCGAACGCGAAGAAACATTTTTTTTTTCTTTCTTTTTTTAACGAGTGAGTCAAAAGTTTTCGTTTGCTACCGATGTCGAGTGCAAAGTTTAGCTGCTCGTGGAATTGATCGTAAAGCGGCTTATTCGAAGCGTTTTAACGCCGGTCGTTTCTAATGGAAGGGTAATTTCTTTATGGGAGCACAGATTTACTTTGTAAATTTGTTTACATTATTTTCTTCGGCACAGTTTTTTCATCGCCCGCTGTTTATTAAAACTTTAATTCGAACTCGCAGTAAATTGCGCCCGAAAATCAGTGAAAAAGAGCCGGAGCTTATTTTTTTCCCTGGAGTAATTCAATGCACTTCCGCCGCAATTATTTTGCTCGAGCTTCGACGTAATCAGGAAATAATGATATAACTTCACGACATACTTTCAATTAATGACGGTATTGAAAGGAAAAAAAATGATGCAGCGGAAATTTTTTTTTTTTTTTTTTTTTCATTATTAAGCACCCCGCGGAAACGAGGCAATTTTTTCTTTTGAAAACGAGCTTTTAAAACAGTCCGTTTTAAAGCGAGCGAGCGAGACGGAGCGAGAATGAAGCGCGACAGAGATGGGCAAGAGCCGTAGAAAGAGGGAAAAAAGGGGTTGGAGAGTGAGTGAGAGAACGTGTCTCTGAACGGTTAATTAAACTTGTAATAGGTTCGACATCCTCGTGAACGGCGGAGGCGCGGTGACTCTGCAATTCCAAAGGAGCCCCTTCAGGGGAATGAAAACGACGGTTTTCGTGCCCTGGAATCAGATCGTGGTGCTGCCGCCAGTGGTGTTGGCGATCGCCGAGGAGGGCGACTCCTTCAAATCGATTAATCAGCCGCCCAGTCCGGCCATCGGTAAATAAAAAACAGAAAGCTCGCGCGCGCCTCCCGCGGAAAATCACAGGCGGACGAGCCGCCCGGCAATTTTCCAGGGGATCAACCGAGTTCGATGATTGCGCGAAGAAAGCGCGGAATGCCTCCCTATAATTGAAAGCAAATAAACGCCGCTTGTTTTCCTTTCCCAGTGGGAGCAGCCCCTTGTTTTCCCGATTGTCCCGCGCGCAAATTCCACTTTCCTTCCTCTGCCTTTCCTTGCCTCTCTTTTTTTTTCCTTAAACGGAAATTCATCGAACTCGGTCGCGTCCCGTCGCGGGAGGAGGCGGCCGCGGCGCGCATTAATTCGCGCGGGATAAAAACGCAAAGTTTCGCCGCAGGTTTTCCGGGCTTCTCGGCGAATTTGTTCGACGAGTACGGGCCCTGCATGGAGCACGATCACGAAACTCTTCGTCCAATAATCGTCGGCACATGGATGCCAGAAAAGGTTGGAGGCCTGCCAGGGAAAAGTCTTGTGTTCGCCGAAACTCAGGTTCGACTGGCGTCTAGCCCCCGTTTTTTTTTTTTGTCCACGCCGCTCTCCTTTTTTTTTCTAGGGTACAATAACACTTTTCGCGGAGATTAATGGCCTTTATACGGCCACGACAAAGGTCTGATAAGCTGCTTGCATAATAATGTGGCTTTTGGCCCGATTTTTTTTTCGGGTCCCCCGGAGTAGGCTCGGCGTTGCTGTTTCAGATTTTATTTTCAAAAAGCAATTAATCCCGCGCGAGATTTCGATCGGGGAAAAATTCGTTATTTATTGCTTGCACGAGCGTTCCATCTCGGCGGTGTGCGCTTCGTTTGACTTAGCGGCTAAAAATATTTGAACTTCTCGCGGGAGTTGTTTTTCAGCCGTCCCGCGACTTTTGTAAGAATTTTTATGAATATTAATGGCTGATTAAATTGCCGTAATGGAAATCATATGTCGCGCGCTTAAAATAAACTTCGATGTCGCTGAAAATTTAAGAACTTTTTTCTTGATCAATTTACCATCTTCAGTTATACGAGCAGACAAGAGTGCGCTATTTTTGCAAATTTGATTTCTTCGCCGTGAATTATGTAAATTTTGAAACTCGCTTGGTACAAGAAAGATCTTTCGAAAATAGCCCATCAATATAAAAAAAGTATCGTACCCTAGATCTGAAAATATCCCAAACAACAATACCGAAGGTTATTCTCATGCAACGAAGCTAGTGTCCTTATTGATCGAAATAAAACGAACCATCCACAGATCGTCCAGGAGAGCATAGCCATCCCAGGCTCGAACCTGCACCTGATGTACCGCAGCAGCCAGGCAGCCGGCTACTTATCCGCCGTGAAGATGCAGCTCACCGGCCCCTTCATCCCGAAATCCCTGACGCACGTGCACGCGCACGTGGAGATCGAGGGCTCGGTGCACACGAAGACCTACGAGGCGGACCCGAACCTGAGCCACACGTTCGCCTGGAACAAGCGCAACGTGTACAAGCAGAAGGTGTACGGCATCGCCCAGGCGCGCATCTCCATCGGCTACCAGTACTCCAGCTGCCCGAACGTCATCTGGGAGACGCAGACGGCCACCCTGCAGGGCTTCGACGTCGACATCTCGGACGTGGGCGGCTGGGGCCTGGACATCCACCACCACTACAACTTCCACGAGGGCATCCTGCAGAAGGGCGACGGCTCGACCCTCCACTTCAAGCAGTACCCGCGCAAGGTCAACGTGGTGATGGGCACCGGTCAGCGACGCGACCTCGTCGGTCAGAACTTCGACGGCCTGGCGAAGGCCGCGCGGCTGCTCACACCCGTGGCCCTCGCCAGCGGACCCGACGGCAGCATCTACGTCGGCGACTTCAACCTCGTCAGGCGCATCACGCCCACCGGCGACGTCTACACCGTCCTCGTGCTCAGGTAAACTAATGCGCTCTCCCCCAATTCCTCCCCTCTTCTCTTCTTCGTCTTCGTTTGGATTCGACGGTACGGCTGGGGAGGAGGGGGCGTCGTTAATTTTTCAGCGCTCAGCGACCCTTTCTCCGTCTGCGAGGATCCATCCATCTTTCAGGATATCGAAGGATCGCCAATCTGAATTTCAGACGAGCTTCGTAATTCGCTTCTCGATATCAGCGCGACTTATCGGGGGATTGGAAATAAACGCGAGGAGTTAACTTTTAACGACGCTAATTGAAAATTCGCTCTCTACTCTCGCACATTTTTAGCTCCCTCGTTTTCGAGGGACGAATACGGACGTGAAAAGTAACGAAATTTTTGTCTCGCTTTTAGCGCGACGCAAGTGGCGTATCAATATTACCTATGCGTGTCGCCGGCCGACGGCCATCTGTACATCAGCGACCCGGAGAAGCATCAGATTCTGAGGACGCTCACGCTGAGCAGCGTCAAGGATCCGCTGATAAACATCGAGTCGGTGGTGGGCAACGGCGAGCGGTGCATACCCGGCGACGAGGGCCACTGCGGCGACGAGGGACCGGCCGACAAGGCCAAGCTCGCGCATCCTAAAGGTATGCAAATAACACCCGATATCCAGACGGATCTCGAGGATTTGATACTCGCGTATGGGTCCGAGCTCTCGATATCCTATACAAATTGCGGGTCCCTAAAGTCCGCGTGATCCGGGCGTATCTGCCGGCGGCTTTTGAATAATTCGCGAATTTTATTTTCTTATTCCGCCGCGTAAGCAAGATTTTCATTGAAATTTAACGATCGCTTTCACGAAGCTACCTCAGCTTGACTAGTTATTTAAAAATCGTAAAGTGTGCGATTTAATTCTGATTTTTGGAATTTAGATTAATTATTTTGTAGACTTGTTGCAGCTTTAATTGCCGCTGTGTCCTGTTAATAATTACCGGTAATTTGCTTTTCCCGGAAGTTAGTTTCGTTCTACTTTCAAAATTCCAAAAACTTGGGTACAAAATTAAACGTTGTTTCCCTCTAGCTGCCCAACTCAACATGCGAAATTCTATTTGGCGCCGTACAAAGACATACCTCATAAGCATAAGTATCCACGCAGATATAACTGAAATTTACACAGACCGTGTGCACCTGTAAATCTCGTGAAAAGCTTTTGTCCTACTCTGCAGCAGCCAAGACAAAAGAATCGCATTAGAAATCCGAAGAATAGCGAAGACTCAAAAACGCGTCTATCAAATATCGGCGTCCTCCTCAATTTTCATGAAATTTCCCGTCGACAAAAGCGACCGCTGGAAGGTCCCGCGATCGATGGAACGTAATCCCGACTCTCATCCGCGCGCCCGTGTCCGGCCGGCCTCCCGTGTGTGCGCCATAATTCTACCGACGTCCCGCGATCTGGGGCGACACGTCGTCGCACTGGAGAGGCCCTAATCTCAAAATTCGCGGCATCCCCGCTCTGTTCGCAGGCATCGTCATAGCGGCGGATAAAACGATGTACATAGCGGATGGCACGAATATCCGGGCGGTCGATCCGAACGGCATAATTCACACTCTGGTCGGTCACCACGGCCACCACAACCACTGGTCGCCGGCCCCGTGCGTCGGCGCCATCACCGCCCAGCAGGCGCAGCTGCAGTGGCCCACGGGCCTGAGCCTGTCGCCCCTGGACGGCTCGCTGCACTTCATCGACGACCGGCTGGTGCTGAAGCTGACCAGCGACCTGAAGGTGCGCGTGGTGGCGGGCACGCCGCTGCACTGCGCCAACGGCGGCGCCGAGCTCCAGAAGAGCGGGGCGAACGCGACGAGCGCCGCCGCGCCGGTCAAGCGGCAGGACGAGGTGCTGGGCTCGGTGCTGGCGGTCGCGTTCTCCCCCAACGGCGAGCTGTACATCGCGGCCAGGGACTCGCACCGGGTCAATACGATCAGGGTGGTGGACTCGGCGGGCAAGATGTCGCACTTCGCCGGGCAGCAGAGGGAGGACATGAAGGAGCAGTGCGAGTGCAACAACACCACGCCGAGCTCGGGAGATGCGGACGGCAGCTGCGCGTGTGCCGACGAGTCCAGCAGCACCGAGACGCTGCTCTCCAGCAACGCCAGGTTCACCTCGATCTCGGCGTTGACGGTGTCGCCGGACGGCGTGCTGCACGTCGCCGACCAGGGCAGCCTTCACATCCTCGCCCTTCAGCCCTACCTGCCTAATCACGATGATAGTGGAGAGTTCAACATTCCATTCCCGCCGTCCAATGAGGTCTATGTCTTCAATAGGTGAGGAGCTTCGTTTAGTCATCTACGTTTGCTCATTTTCTTTTATTTTCTTTTATTTTTCTCGGAGCAAAGGGAGTAATTAATAATATGCTGGCTTTGTTGTATTAATTGATTGCTTCTCTTGCCATTTGTCTATTTCTATTAATTTCATTTTTATTTTTATTATTTTTGGATTATACCTGCAAAATACAAGAGCTAAAGTAAACCGAAATACATCAGCGAACTTACGCTCAATCATTTTGGGAATGACCCTAGCTGATGTATTTAGTTAAGGAAGAAATATTATTAGTTCATTTATCAAACAGTACATGACCTATATGTCATTTAAAATTTAATAATTAAACCTTTCAACCTTTCAACCTTTCAAGTAAATTGATACGCCAGTTTCAAAATTCGTCCAAGACTGCGCTCTATTTTAGTTCTTTGTGATAAATCAATAAAAATCGTATTATTCCATCTTCTCTTTATTTTTACCTGCAAAACTCCTTTAAAAATTGAGCAAAAAAAAAAAAAAAAAAATAATTTCTTCATCTTCAGATACGGTCAGCACGTGGCGACGAAAGACCTGACTTCGGGCAAGACTCGCTACTCGTTCCTGTACAGCAAGAACACGTCATTCGGCAAGCTGTCGACGGTAACCGACAGCGCGGGCAACAAGATCCAGTTCCTGCGCGACTACAGCAACGCCGTGAGCTCGATCGAGAACACCCAGGACCACAAGTCCGAGCTCAAGATCTCCGGCGTCGGCTTCCTGGAGCGCCTCTCCGAGAAAGGCCGCGCCGAGATCACCCTGGGCTACGACAGCGAGAACGGACTGCTCACCAGCCGCTCAGGGGTGAGTCCTGTTCGCTTCCCTCCTTCTACGTCTGCGCGCGCACCCGCCTGCAACTCGAGTCGCTTTGAAAACGGAAACTCGACGGCTTGTTTTACGCCGCGATTCGTCTTGCTCGCTCGGCGAAAAATGCGCGCCTCTTCCTTTCCTTCCTCCCTCTCCTTTTTTTTTCCTTTATTACCGCTTTTATCAATCTTGCGCGGCTCGGTTTTCGCGGAAATTCGAGCCGGCGCTTTTAATCCGGTTTATTAATCCGAAAGTTCCGAGTGGGCGAGGGTACGAAGCTTTATTAAAATTCGCGGTGACGCGGATCCTTTCACAAACTCCGGCGTCGCGAAAACGCGCCAATTTATCATCCAATAAGTTGGACGCGCGCGGTCGCATTCGTAGCCAATAAAGTACGTCGGAAAAGGCATCGACATACATTACCCGCGCGGGGAATTTGAAAAATTTCCTTATCTCCGCGGCGCGGTCGCGCCTTCGCTTGAATTTACGGCACCATAAAGTAAAATACGACGCGCCCGATCGCGCACTCCCGCTCGTTTCGCATTTTTCCTTTTCTCTTATTTACCGGGATATATTTTCATTGTTTATTCATCGGTCGCGCGCTCATTTTCTCGACGCCGCAGGGCCGGGAGACGTACATCTACAACTACGACGGGCTGGGCCGGGTGACGGACGTGATTCTGCCGACGGGCGAGAAGGTCAAGCTGACGTCCGACCTCTCGACCGACGAGGGCCTCAGCGTCAAGGTGGCGGCGCCCCTCCAGGCCCTCAAGCTAGGCGACAAGCAGCGATTCATGGAGTTCAAGATGACGAACGAACGCTTCAAGATGCTCACCATTACCGACGGTATGTACACTGCTTACCATTCACGATTCAAGGTTTTTGCCAGACTTGCTTTTAGCATTTTTTTCCTGGCGACCGAGTGCACTTTAAATGAAGGCGTAACGCAAAAATATTTTTAGATAACAGATACACGTAATTTACATTTGGCGTCTTTCATTCCAAGTCAGTTAGATTCGTTAGTAGACGCAATTTTTATTTACCGCTTCTAAAACACCTAAAATTTCTTTACTCGAATTAGCAAGGATAATTTACTATTTTTGCTTTAATTAACGTTTAATTATATCCATAAGAATTTCTATTTCTGTCTTATGATTATAAAATACATTCTTCTATTATTTAATGTAATTGAACTATTAATTTGATACCATAAATTGACATTTTATATTTATCTAACAGAATATTTTTATACTATTCAGATTTCACTAGTGCGTTTAATATTAATTGCCCTATTTTCACGAATAATATGCAGTTTAGAATAGATCTATACGTTATAGACAGTTTCAGGTCAACTCTAAAGAAGTAAACTGAATTATTCTCGAAAGCTAGTCTTTTATTTCATTAAAAAACATGATGGAAACTCAAAAAGTACTAAAGTATTCATAAACGTTCAAGCTTCATAAATCTCGTTTAAATTTTCATTAAAGATTGAGGAAGAAAGCAAAAAATAATATACGTAAAAGTAAAAACATTGAATAACATTGAATAGGCTCCAAAAATAAAAATAACGATGAAAAGGTGCACGATGGCCTAATTAGTGTATATACCCTCTAAAAAAGGAAAAATTCTAGCCCGTTGTTGCGCACTCGAAAAAAGGGGGAGAGCGCACTCGGTCTCTCGGCGCTCCCCGGAGCGTGAAAAAATCCGCGAGCGCGGCCGTGTACTAAAGGCAGCCCCCACCGGCATTGTCCGGCGCTTTCTTTCCGCAGGCTCGATGTTGAAGAAGGCGACGGCATTCACGAACAGCACGCTGGAGGTGAACCTGCCGGGCGGCGGTCGCATAATAAGCGCGGCGACGACGAAGCACCCGCTGCTGAAGGCCTCGCTGCCCGTCGAGGCGGAGATGCTGCCCATGTGGAGCTACCAGTCGATGCAGCTCGGCGAGCTGACCAACGTCATGACCACCTCGTACAACCTCGTGGGCGACGTCAGCCACCTGCAGCAGACGCTCAACCGCGAGATCTGGGTGAACGAGTCGCGCATCGTCAGCGTCGAGTTCGAGCAGGCCTTCAGCCGCGAGACCTTCTACGACAAGATGAGGAACCCCCTGCTCACCGTGACCTTCGACCCGGCGGGCCTGCCGCTCTTCTGGCAGCCGCACGAGCACGGCCACAACCTCAGCATCAGCTACGACCGCTTCAACCGCATCGAGCGCTGGAAGTGGGGACCCTCCGACGAGTCTTACGGCTACGACCGCAGCGGCCAGCTGGCCGAGATTCACAACCTCCAGGACGGCACCAAGAGCTACGCCTACAACGAGCTGAACATGCTGACGAAGATCACCCTGGCCAGCGGACGCGAGTTCTCCCTCCAGTACGACGAGGACGGCGGGCTCAGGCATATCATCTTACCCTCTCGCACGAAGCACTCCTTCTCCTGCCAGGCCTCCCTCGGCTTCCTCCGCGTCACCTACACTCCGCCCGGCAGCAACGGCCGGTCCTACCTGCAGCACTACAGCCACGAGGGCAACATACTGCAGACGGTGTTCCCCGGCGACGGCGCGCGCATCGTCTACCGCTACCACACGTCCGGCCAGCTGGCCGAGGTCGTCCACGGCGACGGCAAGAGCGAGATGCGCTACACCGAGATGGGCCTGCCCGCCGAGGTGATCCACTCGGAGCGCGACGTCGAGTACAAGTGGGACTACCAGTACAGCGGCGGCCTCCTCGTCGAGGAGCACATCGACTTCGGCGCCAAGACCGGCCTGAGCAACGCCAAGTTCACCTTCGACTACGACTCCAACTTCCGACTCACCGCCGTCCAGGGCAGAATCGGCGGCCTCACCCTGCCCGCCCACGCGATGCTCTACAGCCCGCGCACCGGCACCCTCGAGCAGATCGGCCAGTTCAAGGTGCTCCGGCCCCACCCGAACGAGACCACGGTGCAGGACGACACGGCCGTCTTCTCGAGGACCACCGACATGCGCTTCCTCGAGACCCAGATCACCGTGACCATACGCAACCTCGAGGTCTTCCGCATGGAGTTCACCCACGACTCGCGCGGCCGCATCAACCAGACGCGCACCTACACGCGCAACGTCGGCATCAACACCTACACCAACGTCAAGAACTACACGTGGGACTCGGACGGCCAGCTCACGGGGGTCGAGGCGCAGGAGCCCTGGGGCTTCCGCTACGACCAGAACGGCAACATGCTGTCGCTGACCTACCGGGGCAACATCATACCCATGGAGTACAACTCGATGGACCGGATCATAAAGTTCGGCGAGGGTCTCTACAAGTACGACAACAGGGGGCTGGTGGTGCAGAACGCGCGCGAGGAGAGGTTCAGCTACAACGCGAAGGGCCTGCTGGTGAGGGCGACGAAGCGCGGCAGGTTCGACGTCAGGTACTACTACGACCACCTGGACAGACTGGCGGCGCGCAAGGACAACTACGGCAACGTCACGCAGTTCTTCTACAACAACCAGAAGAGGCCGTACGAGGTCAATCAGATCTACAGCCCGAGGGACGGCAAGCTCATGTCGCTGGTGTACGACGACAGGGGACACCTCATGTTCGCCCAGATATATAGGAACAAGTACTACATCGCCACGGACCAGTGCGGCACGCCCATCATGATCTTCAACCACTACGGCGAGGGCATCAGGGAGATCATGAGGTCACCCTACGGCCATATCGTCTACGACTCCAATCCGTATCTATACCTGCCGGTCGACTTCTGCGGTGGTCTGCTTGATCAGGTGAGTAAACACGTAACGTGTGTGACTTTTAGTTTCGAAGCATCCGGGGATTAACGCACGTCGTTTTATTTGTTCACAGATAACGTCGCTGGTGCACATGCCGAACGGCAAAGTTTACGACCCACTGATCGGCCAGTGGATGTCGCCACTTTGGGAGAACGTCCTGGACAGGCTTCAGAAGCCTACGCACCTGCACCTCTACCGGTTTAACGGTAACGACCCGATCGACGTGCGGCGTTCCGAGAAAAGCAATCTTCCTACAGGTGAATTGCACTACTTAAGACGTTTCACGCGAATCAAACGAACGAAAGCATTCGAAGGATGAAGTAACCGGGTACGTCTCTTTTCAGATCACACAAGCTGGCTGTCGCACCTGGGCTACGACTTGAAGAGCCTGGCGCCGCAGCTGTTCCCCGACAGCCTGCCGAACAGCCTGGTGCCGCCGTCCCTGGAGCCGAGCGCCTCCATCTTCAAGAAGAACAGCGTGACGAACCTGGGCGTGCAGTCGGGCTTCCTCGCCTACATCCACCAGCGCCACTCGAGCGACGCGGTCGGCCTCTCGGCGCCCCCGCGCTCCGCCCTCAAGAAGGACAGCTCGGAGCTGATCCCCCGGCGCCTCGGCGCCGCCTCCGACCCTCCCTTCGGCAAGGGCATCCTGGTGTCGCGCACCAAGAGCGGCCAGGCCGTCGTCTCCAGCGTGCCCTCGGCCAACTCCATCTACAAGGACGTGTTCACCACGGTGTTCAACGAGTCGCACTTCCTGCCGTTCACCTTCGTCGTGCACAGCTCGCAGCAGGACGCCTTCTACTTCGTCAAGGAGCAGAAGTGGCGCGCCAGCGAGGACCAGGGCCAGCTGAAGCGCCTCGGCGGCCAGGTGAACACGACGTCGCACGACGTCGGCGGCGGCGGCGGCGACTTCATCGACGTCAAGATCCACGGGCTCAGCTACGTGATCAACCTGCGCTACGGCACCAGCGTGGACAAGGAGCGGGAGCGGCTGCTGCACCACGCCAAGGTGAACGCGATACGCAAGGCCTGGCACCGGGAGCACGAGGCCCTCAAGGCGAACACGCCGACGAGCGTCGAGTGGACGACCGCCGAGCAGGAGGAGATCGCGAAGATCGGCCACGCGAGCAACTACGAGGCCGAGTACGTGCACGACGCGCAGCTCTACCCGGAGCTCGCCGAGGACTCCTACAACGTGAGGTTCGTCAAGACGCACCAGGAGGCCGGCGCCGGCAAGAAGCGGCGCCGGAGACGGGCCAGCTCGGCCTGCAACATCTGGTGGCTCGACAAGTTCTGTTAAGGCCCTCCACCTTTTAGCGACAAACCTTTTATACCAAAGTCTATTTGTGTATTTTTAAAGATGCCAAATACTAGGGGACGCGGCGATCTTGGGGCGCTTCTCGGTGAAAAAGAAAAAAGGGAAGAGACGAGGAAATAAAGTGGAGTTCGTAGAACTGACCGGGGCGCCGGCCGATCGAGATTTAGATATTTATTTCGATACTCGCCATTAGTAACTATTAAACACTTATCGAGGAAGAAGGGGGAGCTTTCAGAACAAAACTGTCGCTTCGAACGCTAGGTGGGTGTGCCCGAGATAGCGCGAGTGATTGGGAGAGAGAGAGAGAGAGAGAGAGTTGATGGATCTCAGAGCTCTCCGGCGGAGTGTGCGCGTCGAGTGCCGTGTCGTTGAGAGGATGAACCTAGTCAATACGTAGCTTTAAACGAGGGACACACGCCGAAAACGTGGATAAAAAGAAAACGTGACGAGCGCTCGGGGTCGCACTTCGCGGACGTGGCGTTTTTCCTTTCACACCCTTCTCTTGCGTTTTTTGTCTTATCTTTCCTTGTGCGCCGATTGATTTCCTCCCTTTTCCGCTCTTCGTTCTCACGGAAAGGGACAGTTTTTTCCGCGGTGGTGCTTTCTTCGTGGTGCAATGGAGGAAGAGGTATTTTTTAATCGAGAGAGAGAGAGAGCGGGAGAGAAAGAAAGAGAGAGTAAAAGAATTGAAAGCCACGAGTGTGATGTGTTTAATCGGTAAACCCTAGGCACTATCAATAGCGTCCACGTTCGAGTATTTTGCCGTGAAGCGAAAAGGACAGAGTACGCGAGCGAGTGATTCGTCATTATGAATAAATATGATAGTTGAATGAAAAATAAAATAAAAAAACTCGTTAATTGTCGATATAAGAATGACTTATTATATACACGTAACGTAACTGTGCTTACTATGAGTATGTTGCGTATATATCCGAGGAACTCGGGGGTATTTTATTATGTATATTTATCGATAATTGGCTGTCAGAGCGGGACGACGCATGCAGTTTTCGAAGCTGAACTATTTTGTGAGTTCGATCATCCGGCGATTAGATTCGACTTCATTATCGTAACGCGAGGTTGCAATGTGTTCCATTTGGCTTTCTTTTTCCGGTTGTAGAAGGGGAGCGAAGCTACGCGGAGGATGCTCGTTAAGACACATGACAAACGAACGAAAGTCGAATTAAATGTACGTGTAATTATAGAGATATCTAGGAGAAGTGTATATTTTTTATTAGTTATCGTGTATCAATTGATATTTTTTAAGAAAAAAAATGAACAAAATAATGAACAAGTTGAGCGAATTTTGATGTTTATGCGATACGCGATTTATTTATAATGTCCTTTTTATAAAAGAGAAAAGACATAAAATTTATATTGTTTCCTTTTTGTCGGAATCGTCGACAACAAGACGTCATATCTCGTGTCAATTATGATTCAGATTGTCGACTTAACGCGATGAATCCCTTGGTTCTTCCACGTGCCATATGTATAAAAAAAATAAGAGAACAAACCAAATCGATAAAAAAAAGGTGTCATTCTGTTGTAAAGAACCAAAACCAACCAGCTGTAAATTTTCTTTCCGATTGTATTTATCGAGTGCAAAAACGTTTTATTCAAACACTGAATCCTGTAAAGAGAAAATAAAAAGAGATATAAAAAAAAATACATGGAAAAAAAATGAATGCCACTTATTAGTTTCAACTTCGCATCTGCGTCCGCCTCTCGAATATTCGTTCGCTGTGCAAACCCAAACTACCGAACTATTAAAGGGAACCTTTTTGCAGATCATTAGTTTTATTAAATGCGAGTGTGACTGTACCGCTGTCGAAGGACGAGTGAGCGCGTGGGAATCGAGTAAAAAAAATATTAACGGAAGCTTGACGAGGGGTGCGTGCGCGCGTGAGTGAAATAGTCGCGAAAGTGAGAAAGAAAATTAAATTATTATTATTAATAAGAGAATAAAATAATAGTGGCGTCCTTACGGCTAGATAGTGAACAACGATATTACTGTCTGGTTTAGATAAAAAAAAATTGCTACTATAGATGTATAAAAAGAAATGAATCGTTAAGACTAGACGCGTGAGCGAGCTTTGAAATAAACAAAATATCTTTTGAAGAAAAGGAGATTAAAAAAACGAGAAAAACGGTTTAAAAAATCAACGGTAAAAGGGAAAAACAATGAGGTAACAAAAATCTTCGAGAGTGTTGAGACTGACACTTATTCCATTCTGTAGCTCAACGGCTGGCTTCTTCCGATTGGGCCACAGTTTCGAGTCGTGATTATCTAAACACGCATCGTCATACCTTATTACATATATTTAAAAAAAAACGGAGGATAACGAAAAAAGAAAACATTATTGTATTCTATAAATAAATAAAAAGAAAACAGGGCAGGGGGGTAAAGAAGAAACTTTAAGGAAAAAAAAAAACAAGTACTCGAACATAATACCGTCGCGGGCTTGCGCGATGCTTATTGAATTGAATCGACTATTTTTTAATAAAAATAATATGAAAATAAAAAAGAAAAGAATCAGATTATAACATAGAATTTAATGCGCGCGAAAAAAATGTCTCTATGAGAAAAAAAAACGAAACGAAGTTTAATGAAATAAGAAAAAAAAAAGAAACACATGGAAGATTCGGTCGCTTTTTCGACTATTACTACAGTGAAAAAGGGAATACGAAGAAAGAAATTTGTCGCTCTCTTCTTTTCGTTCAAAAGAAAGTTCGTATCGTTTTTTCATGTAGCTCGGACCGGATTCGCTTTTCTTTTCCATTAACTAATTCAATCCACATTTAAACGAATCTCGCACCTACGAATTTTTTATACACATTTCAAATACGTCGCTCGAGGCTACCTTATTTAAAACGAATGTATAACAAACTGTATACTATATAAAAAAAAAAAGAAATTTTCCAAATGTAATTAGTGTAAAATACTCATCACCGATAAAGTCAGTTCAGTCTCGCACCTAAAAAAAGAGTATATAAATCTTCGAAGAAAGAAAAAAAAGGTAAAACTTTTCTCGAGTTTCCTAGTTGAACGCTCATAAAGAAATCGAATCCGTTCCCCAGTTTCTCGTAAGTAGCTTTTAAAAAAAAGTCGAAGGTATATAAAAAAAAAGGACACGAAAGCTCTATAAGAATCTCCTATTAGTAGAAATCATGAATTCAGAGGGATGAAATCCCCCTTACTCGTCATTAATAATAAAAAAAATTCGCTAAGAGACTAACACGATTATTAAACATTCAGACACACACGAGAAAGATACCACACCGAGTTAAACTTACAAATAGGCGCGACGCGCTTTTGGCAAGGGAACGTTTTTTTTACACCAGCTTTTTACTACCGCGAGTCGCAGAACTAAGAAATAATTAAATAAAATAACAAAAAAAAAAAATACAATTATAATATCGAGGTGTGTGAGCGAGCGCGTCGCGCGGGCGCAGCTGTGAGATGCGTCCAACGGTGCGCTCGTATTAAGACAAGTAAATCAAAGTGTAATTAAGGATTTATAAACGTAGTGCAGCGGGAAGCCGACGATGGATTTAGATGAAACGGTGGGACGGGCTCGGAAGAGTTTCACGGTACGCACGAGCGGAGGGATTATGTGAGAAGCAGCCGCGCGAAAAAAAGAGAATCCGCTATCGTTGGTATAGCTACGACCACTACCTTGGTAGGACATACGCTATTTTACGCTGCTGATCTAATTGTTTACTGTCACGTGTTGCTGTAACGAAAAAAACCCTATTTGAAGAAATAAGTATGGAATAAAAAAAATGATAAAAAAACACTAAAAAACGATACGACATACGACATGACATATACATATACATATATTTTATTTATATATAATGATATCTAATTGACTGTATTTATTGTAAATAGTCACCGATGTTTGCTATGACGTACTGAATATATCTGTACTTGAATGGTAAAGAAATCACTTGCCTGATATTAAATGATTAACATTAAAAAAAAACAAACCATGAAAAAAAATTGAAGTAATGAACCATTCCCCTCCCCCCCTCCCCCAATTTCCCCCCGTAAACACGAACGAATTAAGAAAGTCGAATGACCCTTCATTGTGGATCATTATACAATGCACGACGGATATAAGATTACGATTAAAAAAAAAAGAAAAATACAGTGTGTGAACCATGTATAAGAGATATTTGCGATTATTATTATAGTAACAGAGTTCCGCAGACCAATTGTCGCTCTGTTGGTAAATTTCGAGAAAAGTGGGAAAGCTGAATGTAATGTGTTTGTTATATGTCGTAAAGCTATGAAACTCGATGACGACTCGTCGAATGGAAATCGCATGTATGATGTTTTTTCATTTCTTCGCGGTGGATAGAGGGGAAAACCTACGTATTTGTCGCTGCTTCTTGTCGTTAATTATTATCGCGACGTCGCCCTCCGAATTCTCTCCTCATTATGGGAGGAAACTTTGAGTAAATTTTACGGAAATTTTTTGTTTCGTTTATTAGTTAAGTATCGATCGACCAAAATGTTATTATCCTCGAATTTTCAGTGTAAAATTTACTAAAAGTTGTGCTGTAAATTTTCCTATTCGTTCTTAAAATAAGAAGCTATTGTAACGCGTTAATTATCGCACGGTTGGTGGATTTGGCGGGAGAGCATCTGGAGAGCGCCGCGTACGTTTAATGTCATTATAAATGAAAAAAAGCTGACTGTGTTAAACTTATTTTGCGCTGAAAAAAGTGGACGAGAATTCACGAGAAAACATTTGTCGTCGCTATTTTTCGTATGTCGCGTTTTTTGCTATTTTTATAAAAAAAAAAGGGAATAAGAATAGAGGACTATAAAGGAAACCAAGAAAGACGCCGATTTTACTTGTCGGTACATTTATTTCGCTGATTTTACGCACATACCATATTATCAAGTCCTACGCTTAAACATTCGACAAAAAAGAAACATTTCGAATTTCTTTCGGAGCACGCGCGCGAGTTTCCAACGGGATAATATCGCCTACACTATAATAACATTTCGAATTTTGTAAAAAAAATTATAATAAACTATACCCTATTATCGCGTCTTATACAATAAATTGACGCGCTTATAGTTTCGAAGTGAAAAAAAGTGAAGGCCCGCAAAGAAACGGAAGCGCGTGCGAGTTTTTCTTGAGTATAATTGCGAGCTCGTCAAGCTAATACAGATGTCAATATTACACTCATAAAAAAAGGGGGAAGCGAGGGATGAAGATTATAAGGGATGAATTAAGCACTTGATTGCTGCAGCGTGGAGTAACGATGCTTTTGGTATATAAAACACTAATCCGGCGAGCGATCGACGAGTCGAGCGCGACTAAATTAAAAAAAAAAAAAATAATAGTAAGAGACATCGAGCGGCTGATCGATCGCGCGTCTTTCGTTTCTGAATCGCGACTACACGCGCGTTTTAATTATTAAGAGAGTCGATGGGGGGCGGGATGTAAAGGAACGAATTTTCAATTGCCTCTTTCGATTATATCGCGCGGATTATTAAAGAAAAAAAGTGGCGGTTTAAAAAAAATGTAGAGCGAAGAGTAAAAAAAAAAATTGCGTAGTCACGATTTGGAGGGGAGTATTTAGGAAGACTTTTAAATTATGGACTTTCGAATTTTTCATATTTGAAGAAGTTTAAATTAAAAGAAAAAAACTAATGAAACACTGGGAAGCTCCACGTACAGAGTCGTGACTCTTGACCCAACCAGCATGTCCAACAATTTACGATATAATTATAAGTACATTATATTAAGTGTTTTCAAAAAAAATATATGATCTATATATGATAATAAAAACGAAAAAACGTTACGTCTATCTTTTTTATTCTCCACTCATTACCTCAACCCTTTATTTGTATTTCTTTTCTGAACGAGCAAATGTTTATTTCATAGAAAGAGTTGTCAAAGAAAAATTATAATCACTCGTTAAAAACTAATTTCTCGATTTATTTATTTTTAGAATAAAAAACTAATATTTTACAACCATCTTAAAAGTACGGAGTTATTTTACAAAGGGCATTCGAGGGTGTTGTTTTTAATTTTCAATGCTTTTTATCCTTTTTGCTTTTGTTTTTCGATGTAGTTGATTTCTGATTTTTATTGTCGGGATTCGGCCCTATCACGATGCGACCGGATGCGATCTCTTCTCTCTCAGCTGAATTTTCGATTTCTTTCTGGGCTTCTAAAAAGAACATGAGATCACGTATTTGTTCTCGCAAATCGGTCGTTTCTGCTTCTTTCTTCTCTTTCAAATCGTTCATCTCATCTTGCAATTGTTTATGTTTAATTTGCCAAGATGTCTGATTAAGCTGAAGTGCCTGCCTCAGCTCTTTTTCTTCCATCAATTGAGCTTGAGCTTGCGTCAATTTAGACGTTGAACTCTGAAGTTTCTTTTCGATTGATTGCTTTTCTCGGGTCAATGTAGATAATTGACTCTAATAAAAAATAAAAGATAATTAATTATAGTATAGTAAATTGTATTTTTAAAAATAAATAAATATATTACCGTGATTCTTGCATTTTCTTCAGTAAGGTATTCGACTTTTTCTCTCAACTCCGTCGTTTCGGCGGAAGTTCGTTGTTCTATTTTCGCCAATCTCTCTTCGAAGTATTCCCTTTGCGTTTCAAGTTGTGAAGTCAACAAATAGGTAAATTCTAATTGTACGGAATCTACTTTCTCGTCAAGACCGCCTCTTTCGCCTTTAGTAGCTTCTTGTCCAGCTTCCACCATTTTCCCATCTTTATTTTGTAATAATCGGTCGACCCAATGATCGCCTACATAATCCCAAACGCGATTTTGTCCTAACTCCATTGCATAACAATGGTGGGTATCTCTATAATGCTCAAAAGCATGGCTTTGATCATACCTACCGCAGCCTATATGACCACAAATTAAGCAAATCCACAATGCTTCATTTGTAGTTTCTGCAACTATAAATTAGAAAACTCAATTATTTTGTTTACTTCCTTACATTCAACTATTCTAGAATATTAGTTTTTAAAATCAAACTTACGACATTCCATGCAATGGCTATCAGCAACAGGTTCTGGAGTTTGGGCATATCGACAGACTGGACAAGATGTGTCACCCCACTTGACAAGACACTCGGCATGGAAAGTGTGGTTACATAAAATTGTCAATATTCCATCTACGCTTTCATCCATTTTTTCAAGACACACTGGACAAGACGGTAATTCAGTGTGGCCTGCGAGAGGTAAACCATTTTCAGCAGTTTCCACTCTTGAAACAAATACCATGTGACAAACAATTTCTGGTTCCAGTGAATTGTAAGGCGCTCCATTAAATGTTTCATAAAATTCGCTGGCAGCTGCCTGCATAATTGAAATATTAATTTTGGAATTTCATCACATTGTGAAATATGAATGGAGTCTGATAGTTACGTACAGATGAACGAAATGTGATTAGGGTCATGTATTGGTTTGGACTTCCATCTCTAATTATTCTGAAATATTGAATATCCTGGTGACAAGCTGCAGTAAAGTTCATTAAATCGTGACACGTCATAGTTGCTGGTACTGATAATATGCAAATGGTATGACTTTGATTAGCCGCTGAATGCATTTCAGTCAGAGTACTGTAATACATTGAAAAATATTATTAATTCAATTCCATACAACATTTATAATTTAAATAAAAATCAAGAAACTTACTTCTCTTTAAAAAGATGCAATATTCCTTTAGTGACTTCAACAAATGGATTTCCGGAGATAAAGTTGATTTGATCTGATGGAGACGAATTACAAGCAGCAGCTCCCATGGAACTATCCAAATTTGCAGTAGAAGCAGCAGTTGATGCACACGACTTTTCTTCTGAGTTCTCTCTAGAAGTGGATTGCGATTTGCTAGACGTTCTTGAACTCTGACTTTGATGAAGCAATGGCGCAGGCCTGTCATTGTGATTTGAGTAAGTTTCTATTGTTATATTTCGTGGCTCTCGAGATCCACGCATTTTCCTTGCATTTTTATCCATTGTACCTAAATAAATTAATTTAGATTTAAGCAGCAGTTGGTACAAAAATAGCTTACGAAAGCTCAAAATTCATACTGTACACAGTGTCCAAAAAGATAAACTTTAAAAAAACAATTAACACCACAGTAAATAAATGATATAACATTGCAAGTAGCAATAAAGACCAGTTCAATCATTTTCCTCTCGATTAAAAATAAAAAAATGCTTAGAAGTTACAAAAATAGCAAACGAAGAAAACTCACTTGCGTCCTCAGAAAGGTCGAAATCACTGATCTCGATACGTATCACACAAAGAGATACCAAAATGTCAGTCGAAGACATCACATAATAAAGTTTCTCCCCGGGCGCAAGACGAAATATCAAAAACCATCTCCAG
Organism: Eurytoma californica; assembly: GCA_035586675.1. Classification (NCBI taxonomy): domain Eukaryota; kingdom Metazoa; phylum Arthropoda; class Insecta; order Hymenoptera; family Eurytomidae; genus Eurytoma; species Eurytoma californica. The sequence goes on from JAXIUT010000021.1 coordinate 16,871,890, forward strand.
CTCGATGTTTCTTCATTTTACCTCAGCTGCTTCTTTTGTCCCCCTTTAATTCCTGGCTGCACTGGGGTCACGATATTCACGATCTCCTACGTCCTAAGCGAACGCAACATGATTACATGAAAATATAACGCTGAAAAGTGCTGTTGTGGACTCTAGTACATTTGTGCTCACCAGAGGTCGACGGCGTACCCACAACACGGGCACTGCATTTCTCGCGAGCGGCGCGCAGTCGCAGTTGTGTTTTGGTCTTCGCCGCGAAAAGGGATCGTCGCGCTACACCTGCGACAGCCTCGACGTAGAAAGGCCGGTGATGGGGCCGTAGATAATTTCTGCTCTCGATCGGCTCCGGGGATTATTGCGTCAACTGGAGGCTTCTCCTGGTTGGCTGCAGAATGGACTGCGAGGGTTGATGCAGTCCGGCAATGCCGATGCAGGGATTGCAGTGAACAAGAGGATGCAGGAGGAGTCGGTGAGTGAGCCTTTATTTGCTGAACAGATTTACTAGTTTCTCTGCAAGGTAATTGCAAGGTATGAATATGAATGTTAGATCGCAAATGGAACAGTACGAGCATTATGTAAGAATAGATACAATTCTAACCTCGAAATCTGTACTTTCTTTTTGTTATCTCTGAGTGATAAGGTTGCTTTACGTATTTCTTTGAAACGCTTTTGTCAGTATAACTTTATCGGTGGTGCGGGATCGCTCGCGGAAAAAAACTTTATACTTATTACGATCACGCGCCTTTATTTTTTTAAACTTTTAATTTTGACTTTATTTTTTTTCTGGAAGTTGTTTTTTAACATTCTATTATTTCTTATTGTTGGGAAACGTATTTTTTTTCAGTTCTTTGTTGACAAAATGATAGTATCTTTATCCATATGTATAGATAAAGAATTGAATGTACATACAGTAGTTAGCTCAATAATTCAACTGAAAAACAGCTACATATAATGGTATAAAATTTATAAAAGAAATTTTCTATGAAAATTTGGAGCATTTAAACTAATTATTGGTAATAATGTAAGTATAAAAAATAAAACAGATAAAAATTTTTAATAAAACGGAATAGATTATGATAGATTTTGAAATAACATTTTTGTTTAAATATTTGAAAATTTGGGAAGGAAATAATTACTGCAATAATAATTGTAAATGATATTTTGAAAAATATTTTATTTATTTTAGGTTGGACTTAAATGATGAGCTGCAATTGGACGATTCCGAAGAAATAGAAGAGTTTACCATGACATCCTTAGGAAAACTTGTTTTTGTAGATACATATTCAAGGCATTCTAAAGAGTTACTCTCCAGTACTTCATCCCAAAATGGTATTGAATCTTTATCACTGGCATTTGAAAGTCTATTTTATATGCCTTATGATATTATTGAAAACTACGGACCTAATGTATGTAACTTGGATATAAGTCACAACAATTTTGGCAGGTAATTGAAAAATTTTAATTCATTAAAAATTTATATAAATATTACATTTTATAAATTTTTATTTTTTATTTTAGAAATCTACATTTTCTAGCTGAATTTGAAAATCTTACATCATTAAATTTAGATTATAATAGCATTGACTCACTAAGTGTCTTTCCATACATGCCTAAATTAAAACTTCTTTGGTTGAATCACAACAATATTGAAGACTTATTTCCTTTCTTGAAAAATTTATATTCAAGCTTTCCAAATCTTCAATATTTAGGCCTCATGGGAAACAAGGCAGCTCCAAGCTATTTCAATGGTGGAACATTTTATGATTACCTTCAATACAGGTATTATAAGTGATTAAATAACTGTCATATAAGTTGATATAAAGCTTTTTATAATTATCAAAATTAATTGTTAACAGATTATTTGTGATTTCCTGGTTTCCTCATCTATTACACCTTGATGACAGACTTATCACACCTGAACAACGAGATGAGGCCAAGAGGCTGTTCAAGAGGCCTTTCTTTGAACAGCTAATTGAAAATGCACCACTTCCCAGCTGCGTAAAAATGTTACACAGCAAATTGTCAGCAATTTTCTTTAAGCCAGTTTCTCTGCCACAGAAGTTTATACCCACGAAGGGACAAAACTTTGTAATCTAAGTCAGTATTATGTAAGTGAATATTATAAATTCATTTTTAAGTATACTGTGCAGCATTATATAATAAGAGAATTCACTGATCGTTTTATAATGACTTGCACTAATTATGTAAGATAAGTTTTACATTTTTATGGCTGCAGTTCCATATTGAAGTTTTATTATTTTTTCACTTTTTTACGTGCATAAGTTATAACAATACTTTTTTACATTTTATATGGAAATTGTAGGAAGGAATTTTTAGATAATATTTTTTACACTTAGAATTTTTAAACGCACATAAAGTGACAATGTTGTAAATTTGTAAATGAAAAATCTGGAGTTGTAATAGGAATGAAGACGTATCTTAAAATTATATTAAATTAAGCAGTCTAAAATGTAAATTTTTTTTCTTATAGAAGAAAATTTTTCTGTGTAAAAAATAGAAAATTGTTAGCATATCAAAAACCTAATCTAATAGAAACTGTAACCATCTACATAAACCTTTTTAAATAAATCTATTACCGAAAGTGTAATAGGTATATTTTATAACTAAAAAAAGAATATATAAGAGAAAAATATGTTAAAGTTTAAAGTTAAAAAATAAATACTTTTAACAAAAAATCTTATGTTACTCTCGTTATCTCATTATATAAACAAAAATTCCATGTAAAATTACAGGTGCGATATTTACATTTAGGATTTAAATATTTAAATTTACAAAATGACAGGTATAAACTTACTCAGACTTGCCTCTTGATAATAGGCGTAAATAGCAGGTATAAACTTACCTTAATACGTCTTAAACTATTTATTTCAATAAAAAAATCCTTCGCTAAATCGATGAGCCTGAAACTAGCCCCCACGAGACTAGCCGCGGCCTCATTCTCATGATCGATAATCAATCTAGCGTTTTTCGCACTTATCGAATGCAACCGAACAATTAACCAACAATACCAACAATAAATGTCGTTTACAGTCAATGGCATCTAATTGTATCGATTTTAATCCGCACTAAATAACCTATTATAAAAAACGGAGCAATTCAATTTATTTTCCAATGTGCACCAGGTAATCGCACCAGGTAATTAAATGTGCAGTTAATCGCATCTTGTTGGTAGCACACGCGCACGCAATGCGGAACAGTAAGTACCGCTTATTGTTACTAATGCGAGAAGTAGTTTTCTGACGAGAGTAAGGTGCCCCAGTGAGATAAGAGTGGAAATCACTGATTTGCACGAGTCGAGAATCACCATTAGTAAAATGAATCGAACAAGTAAATGTGTTTTCTACACCATGTGCGAAATGTCAATTTTCACCACACGCTCGCCGAAAGTTCAATTTCCCTCCCGGTGCCCCATCGGGAGTTTGTACTTTCGGCTCGCTGTTGGTGAAAAATAGTATACATACCTAGCCCTGTATAATAAGAAAGCCTCAGATCACATGCTCAATTACATGTGATCTGAGACTTTTCTTATTATACAGGGCTAGGTACGTAATATACGATTTGCGCTCGCGTGCGAGCATATGCACTCAAGATCTGGATATTTCACAGCCGGAGTGTTAAACATGCTAAAATGAATAATTTCTCGTATGTTTAATATGAAAGATTATTACTCGATTATAGATAACTATACTTCAAACCTGCTGAAATAAGCAATATTTAATTTAATTTTATAACGTACAAGGGAATTAATTTGTTATTTTGCCGCTCAAATTAAAAAGGCACTTAAATATATTTTTCATCGATCACTACGATCATACACATCCCTGATGCAGGGAAACATTTTTATTTCAAATCAGATTTTTGTAATATCCCTCTATTGTTTATTGTACTTCTATTTTATTATGTTGATAGATTAACATTATCAAAAGGATATTTGTTTTGAAAAATTTAAGATTATCATCAAGTAATAAGAAAAATAGGCTACATTATACAACTAGAATATTTTAGCTTGATTAGATAATTACACTAAATTATTTATCTGCATATTTATCAAAATTTTTACTCTAATCTTTCAACTTAATTTTTAAAGAATACCGTTCGAGTATAAATTGGTTGGTTTCTTAATCACGGTAAATTCAGATGATTACTCTTATCACTAAGTTCTATATCAATAGATTAAGACTATATCTTTTTCTCCTACCATAATCGCTCTAGTTTCTATTGTGAGTGGCTACCGCGTTATACGCTTCAATACTTGCACCGCACGATTAAGTAATTATGTAAAAAATCGCATAATAATTCTATTTCGAATTTGCCCTAAAAAATTCGTAAATCGATCAATTACACGTAGGCGATGCTTCCCCTTCTCCAAAGAGTTATCAAACAAAGAAACGCAATATCAATAAAAAGTTTCCGA
>JAXIUT010000021.1:16876424-16893207 GCA_035586675.1 Eurytoma californica
CGGAGGGCAGTACGTTGGCCGAATTTTGAAAAATGATTTTCATCTTTAATAATAAATAAAATACTTATGCCGATAATACAGATTCCTACAAGAGGGTTTCACATCCCCTTAATCAAATTACATGAGTATTTCCGGCAGTTGCGATGCAATTCCACTAAATAGCTGCCCTTGAGTGGCAGAAATCTTGTTGCACTGAAACTGCTGACTATGAAAATAACAGCTCGAAAGAGCGAACTCTCCTTACCCTATTTCGCGGACTAAGCAAGCGGACGATTATTTTTATACCTGCACACCAATAATATTGATCAATCGAACGTAAATTATAGGCACAACCCTCATATCCCCATCTAAATATAAACATGCGCAGTAGAATATTTGCAGTCAATAAAGATCAAGTAAAGCTCAACCGTCAAGATCTTTATATATATGATGAAAAAATCAAGCTGAACTATACCAAATGACACGTAGTATTTGTTGTTAAACAACTTAGCTACGCTTACTCAGAAGGTTAAAGTTTTATGGTTTAAACTTTAGTTGTAATAAAATGTATAAAGATTTTAAGTAGTTGACTTTACACCCTCAAGATTGATGTAAACATTGCCTTGAGCCTTGCCTTACCCAAATAAGACTTGTTGAGTTTCTCGGCTCTTTTTAAGAATTGTCCGCAGAACAGTCCCAAAGTAGCGTCGTCCTTGCCCATCGCTGAGCACTGACCCATGGGATAGACCCACCCACGATGCTTCCTGCAGTCACTCTCGGCGTCGCTGCCTAGGGCGACCCTGCCAACTGACACTTGTACTTGACGTCGATCGATTTGCGTCCGCGATGCCGTATTTTTCGTGCTGCAAATTTCAGTGTCGTACACCGCCTCCAGGAAGACGTCGCTCCAACGGGCTTTGTTATCAGCTCCACAAGTAGAAGAAGGGCAGTGCTCGTCGTAGTTCAACCTTCGAATGTTCTCGAAGAAAGTAGCGAGAAAGTCGGCTGTCGCGTCTGCTCGTGCCAGGAGTCCGAAATCAACTATGACCGATGACAGTCGGTGTGGCTTGTGACGGCTGTGGCCCCCTTGTGCGTATACACTCACACATAGGCACAGACGCATCGCCCCGACGACGCGTCGGGGGGGGCGTTCTGGCAAAAAATCTATGCACGCATGCGCCGATCGGAGAGGGAGCCAATAGCGCTGCCCCGGCTCTCCCTCTACAGGGGGCGGTTTTTTCAAAAGTGTTACAGTAGCGTTTCTTAATCCGGGCATTGACCTTGCAAAATAAGCTGGCGATTTTTTGTATGCATCGCAGGCTTTATTTTTCCATGATTTCAACTGTTTTTTAACTATTATAGTTATTCTGTTTTCATTTCAGTTGGGCTGACAGAAATAAAATAAATTAATTTATTGGTTTTATGAATAGTAATTCTATTTTTGTAAAACGTGTCGACGATTATTCTAAACAGTTGCACCTTTTTTAAAAGAAGAATCAACTATTCTTCAGGATGTATGATTCATCGTTGAATATTGTTTTATTTTTATTCCTTATGTGTGTCAACGTAGCTGTTATGTCGTTTAGTTTGTTGTAATTTATTTCTAAAATACTATTTCAAAATTTTCAATTTTCAATTTTTTAAAGAATAAATTCATACATAAATTGCGACAATGAGTCATAATTAATTGAGCAACTCTGCAAGACTGCAATTATGATTACAGCATATATGCGCTACAGCAGTGGATTTATAAAGTATCCTCCATAAACTTATTGTTTACATAACAATAAACTTCTGCCAATTCTCATTCCTGATTTCCGCAATAAAATTCGAACTTGTGCAAACTTAATTTCTGAATGACTCAATAGGGGAAAATCTATCCAAAAGTAGCTACGTGACCAGCGTCACGCAAGCAGCTTTTCCACATTTTACAATCGTCAATATCAACGTCATTATTGGTGAAAAAACGACGCGATTTCATATTTCCGTGCATCTTACGTGCAGTGGGCGCTTGTACTCGGCTCGCGGCTCGCCTGCGGAATGGCAAACCGGGAAAGAGAGAGAGACGGGACTACAAATGAGCTAGTCTGGCAAGCACGTGACGGGAACGTGATCGGCTCGAGCGCGCCGCTGCAATAAGTATATACCTATATATAGGGCGAAACTGCGCTGCGTGGGTGAAAACGCACGTTCGTATTTCTCTCGTTACACCTGGGCGTTCAGGTATTCCAAATCAGCAGGACACTTTCGCGGAAGCTTCTGTTTCTATATAGTTTTTTTAGACTATCCAGACGGTGATGCGAATCGATTTATTAGACGATATCTTGATTATCACGCGGTAATGTTTTAAGAAATTATACAATAAACGTCGGATCAATCTAAGGGATCAATAGCGTGCGCGGGACATTGAATGATTTATCGGCTATTATGATCCGCCAGATTTTCCAGAAATATTGATTAACCGGTTGCCCGATAGCCGCCAATCTCACTAAGAAAAGCACCGCTTTTCAATTTACGATTAGGTAATTAGCTATACTCTGTGTCATGTGGTTAATACTTAATTTTTCTTTCGATTTGATTGAGTAACGAGGATATTAGTAACGACAGTTAAAATAAATTTAATTTATAGTTGAGTAAATTAAAATTCAATAAGTACTTATGCTCGTAAAATTAACTTGTTAATGTGTGCAAATGTCACGTGCGCACCGGTTGATACTGTTTATTTTTATTACAATAAAAAAGTATTTTTAGGTACTGTTGTTATTTTTTGACTTGTATTATAAGTTGAAACAAAATCGTGCTAGTATTTTTAGTATTTAGAGCGGAATTTTGTAGCTTATTCGAGAATCAACGGGTATATTTAGAAGGCTCTGTGCATGTGAGCTCTATTGTCTATGATTTATGTAATGTTTTTATACAAAACGTGGGTTCAAATTATTGAATGAAAATAGCAGAAGCAGAGAACTCTAGTAGTGGCGAACGTAACTCGCTTGTAAATGCATAACGATTTATCGTCCGCAGATAAAGTAACTTTCTTTTTATGAGATGATAAAATATCCATTTATAACATTAATCTTATCGGAATTAGTCAATTGTTGAAGTATTGTTAGTTATTGTAACACTGATTCAATCATGTAATAATAATCTATGAATTACTCCAATCAATCAAATGATTGGACTAATCATGTCACTTATTAATTTTGTTTCAAAAATTTTTATTTGTATTTTTTTCAGAATTAGCTTTTTATACACGAATGTAATATTTAAATTTTGTTCTAAATCTATAAGGTGATTTAACACTTAAAAGACTATTTTAATTTCCTTAACAAATTTGAAGCATTTCAAATGTACATCTAAATCTATTTATACAATACTATATATACTTACAATAAATTGATTTATTTATTTTTTTTTTTTTTATAAAATTTATTTATCTGATAAGACTTAATAGATTAGAAGACTGTGCTTAATATGTAAAAAATTGAGTATAATTAAAAAGTGTAATGTTGAATATAATATTAAAACCACCCTAGACAAATAAAGATATACTCAGTAGATACGATATAGTTACGGATACATAAATGAAAATAAGTAATAGTAATTCATAATTTACAACAATATTTTATTGTAAATAAATGGAATACTCACCGCCACGGTGGGCGAAATTCAATAGCAAATAAGGAATAATGCACCACTAATAAAAAGAGAGGAAGTAGCTTCCTCTCCGAAGATGAACAGCGTAAGAAGAAGGCGTGAACGATACTGTAAGTTCGGTAGCATTTGAGATGCGCTTATATCAGCGGTCAAAGCCCATTACTGCTATAATCATTATCGGCGCTGCCTCCTCTTTCAACTATTTTCAAGGCGTCACCAGTATAGCGAGCTCACGCTCCCGAGCCCCCAGATTTCTTCGAAGACGCATTATCTTGTTGTTCGGCGTAAGCGTGATTCAGTGCCATCATCAGTTTCCACTTTGACCCCGGGGCACTTTAGCGTCCAACCTACTCGGGGCTGCGCTGAACATATCGAGAAAGCGCGGCGGTTGTTTATCAATCGCGCGCAGAAGCTCGCGTTTAAAAAAAGCGTACCAAATATATCGCTGGAGCTTTCGATCTCGCGCAGATGCGGATACTCGTTGCGTTGAGAGAAAATTTATACTTTTTTTCCGATCGCTATAAAAATACACTTTACTGCGCATTTAACGTTATTTAACACGTGGCGGTCGGAAAAACAAGGATAACAGAAAACTAAATATTGATATTATTTATATATAAGTTTACTGGTATATAAATAAAATCAGCAGCGTAAACAAATGTAAAATTACCGATATTGTTTACGGCGTCGGATGACAATACGTTTTTAATGGGATTCTAGATAAACAAGAGCTTGATAAACAATAGGGGGATGGAGGAGGTATTCTTAAAAAATGAATGAACAAACATTATTTTATGTGTAAAAAAGTTATATATTAAACCTCAACAATACTGTTATCATCATCGATGCCTTAACAATCTAGAGATTCTTATGAAAACATAAACATGAACAATGAGCAAAAAGACTACAAATCTCAAAGATGCTGCAAATGCTATTTACAATGAATTATTTTAATTGACAACGAACTTAAAACACTAAGAAATCATTATCACAATCAGGTATTGCAGAGGTGATTATTTCTTATACTTAATTAAGTGCTCTCTCATACGTTTCATCTATCTATTCATATATCTAGTAGTATAAATTAAGTTAATTTTTCTATGAGATTGTTCTTCGTTTGTCGAATACAGATATTTGCGCTAACTATTCTAATTATGCCTTTTTGCGTGGTAAAACCAACACAAGTGTCGCGCACACTGTAACAGAAAAAAAATTGAAAACCCGTTATTAATTTGCGCTATTTTTAAATATTTCGATTAAGTGAATTTAGATACTTACTTAAGCAAACGGATCCAATCATTATGAAAGGCCCTAAGCAGTCCAAGCTGAATAGGACAGGGAAAGCTAAATTCCCAATTATAGCCCCCATGCGACCTATTACCATCGTAATACTGAGAGCCATGGTTCTGTAATCAAGAATAAAAATGATTAAAATCTTGATAAATCTACATAGATCTTTTAATTGAATTGATTTTTGCATAAATTATTAGCAGCAATTATGAACAACAAAATTATAACTAAACGTTAATAAGGAATGTTTACTCCGAGTGAACGCAAATATGATAAATACATAAACAAGTTGTTCGTGTAAAAAAAATAAAAAAAAAAATGGAATAAACAAAAATCTGGATAGAATAAATTATTTATAAACAGCTGCATTAGCGAACTACGAACGCATTAGAGGAAGCAAGAGATAACGATTTCGCTTTTAATTTCTCGGCGTTATAACAAGAAGACCGCATCGAGCGTTTTAACTGGATTTTCTAAATTATTGCCAGTTCAGCAAAAGCTTACCTCAAAGCAGTCGGGAATATGTCGACTACGACATTATTTACAATTGTGCCACCGATACTCGATAACGCCACGAATACTGACGCTATTGCAAGGATCCCATTCGAATCCTTTGCCCAATACAAGACACCGCAGCACGTGCCAGCTCCGAGGAAGCAAATAACTGCAAAATGAAGGAAAAGTTTTAAATATTCATGTTTTTTATAGAGTAAACGAAGATTCTTTTAAGTAGAAAGGAGAAAAGCTTACCCATCAAGATCCTCTTGCTGACTATTTTGACTAGACTTTTGGCAATCATATATCCTATGACTGAAGCAACCGAGATCACGATCGAGTTGATGTACACTGTCGAATTGACCACGTTCTAAAAAAAAATCACAATATTTTCATTTTCATTCATTCATTCAATACATGGGCATTATACATTCATTATTCCTGGTTTGAAAAAAAGCAACGCGCTCTCGTTTGATCACCGCATTAAGAAAAAAAGGAAACATTTTTTTCGCAATATCTTCGAGAACGAAAAAAAATCGTGCTGATTGAACGTCTCATTAATTGTAGGCACGTTTGTCCCGTCGTTTAAAAAATGTATTGTTGATTCGATCAATTTCTCCTTGAGCGCTCGATCTGCTCGCGTAACAATCGAAAGCGCGCGGTTGCACCCGAGTGACAAAACATTTCAAATCGAAACGGCAACTTACCTCGGAGCAATGGGGAACGTCCAGGCCCCCCGTCTCGTTTTGCATCGTTCCGTTTTTGTGTATCGACGCGCCGATTTTGTTGCACATGGTCGTGGCCGGGCCGCCCGCGTGCGCGTGATCGTACGTCTCCAGCATCGAGAACAGCATCGGCATCCATAGCCTCAGCGTGTTCGATCTGTTTTGAAAAAGTTTTTTCGATTAGTTTGATGAAAAAAAAGGCGGCTTTAATTACAATGACGCCCCTATAACGAAATAATAGCAGATTTCAATTTACCGGCGTTTCAAGAGCTCCGCGAAGATAAACACGTTTCTCAGGATTGCAGCGAAAAAATAGATGATCCCGAGGATTTCCCAGAAGAAAAATATTTTGCGAGATTCTGCAAAAGGGGGAACGCGCGAAGGAATCATACGATGCAAGATTCTTAAAAGTGCTTTTTTAATCACGTGTCGTGGCGGAATTTCCCAACAGTGCTTTTTTTTGTGGCGGATTTGAATCGTGCTATTTTTGTTTGTTTTTTTTTTCTAATAAAAAGCATTTAATGACTCCGGAAAAATATTAACTGATTTTTAATTCTCTAGTACGTTTATTAAATAAATTGCTTATTAAAATAATATATTTATCATGTAAAAGGAAACACTTGTGTAAATATACTTTTTATTTGAGAAAATACTACATAATATTATCTATACCGAAGTATTGAAATAATTAAATGAATTTAGGCTTTTAAGGATTTTTGAGGACTTACCCTATCGTTGCTCCGCATTGTATGAAAGCAGTCAAAACTAGAGTGACAACATTGGGCGGTTGAAAGATTGGCTGTATTTGTTTAAAGCTACCGATCAGAGTTTGCTTAAAGCTAACACCACCAGATAACTTAATTGATGCTTCTTCTTCTAAGTACTTAACCTGAAATTAATAGTAGTCAGATAAGATTTATGACTATTATCTTTAATATTTATGTCTTATTCAATCTGGATTTAAGCAATTAACAATTGATACTGAAATTAAATAATGTTTGTGTTGTCAAATTAAATTAGTCAATTTTTACTTGTTCAAAAAAAAATTTATAGCTTTCTCAGATATGACTAATGCATGATGATATCATTCAGCAATGTTTTGAAATTATACATTACCAAAATATTTACTTAATAAAAATATCTCATAAAAGGCCATTGCGAGATATTTTTTCAATTTATTTATTTATTTATTTTTTTCAAGATGTTTATAAAAATAATTGATCATCGTTATTTATTTAATTATGAAGATAATTAAATAAATAATTATACTTATAAAATTTAATTGAAGATCAAAATCGAAATAAATATAAAAATTATTGTTTAATAATAAATAGTATCGTAAAAAAATACTCGTGGAGCTTACAGGATAAGATTCGGGCTCTTTCCCCGTGTTAATGGAATAAATCCTTTGAAATACTTTGAGCGCTTCGTCATGTTGATTTTTGGCAATGAGAAATCGTGGACTTTCGGGGAAGAAGTACAACGCTAAGCTGGCCATGAGGCCCGGAAGGGTACAGAGAGCGAGGAAGAGTCTCCACGATGTGATTTCGATCCATCCGTCGCCGACGCCCATCTGCCATTTGTGAGGTATGATAATCCACGCTAAGCCTGCGGACAGCAAGATTTTTATCCTCAATTGCGTTGCAAGCAAAATCGCGAATCACGTTATCAATTGCGCTAATGAAAGCAGCCTCGCAAATTGCGTAGAAAAAAAAACAGTTTCGGTAAATTAATTAATGCAAGCTTCAGTTAACAACATTCCATCATGCACAATAAAATAATTCCGGCCGATAAGAGACAACGCGCTGACGCGTTTCGTTCGCGCTGACTATTATTCGCAGTCTCCTGACGTCACGACTTTTGTTTGACTGATTTTCAAATTTCCTCTGACACAATTTTCCGCCTCGATTAATTAAAAAATCGTCAGCTGTCGCAGACAAGAGTAGGTATCATGCGAGCGAAGGAATCGCGCAGTGCGTAAATTCGCGAGTCCCGCGTCTCTCTCGTTGCGAGGATTTAATCGGAGGAACGTGTCATATACTCACATGACAAAGAGATATTGCCGAGAGCAAACAAAACACCGAGCCACATGTACACCTGGGGCCTCAGGTGCTCGCAGTGAACCTCGGCGATGTAGGACTGCAGAGCTGCGTACGGTCCTGAAATACTGCGCAAAACAAATGCATAAATACGATGTAACGATTATAAGCGGTGAGATTGATTTAGGTGCTATAAACTTACACGATGCCGTCGACGAGTTTGAAGAGGATGAGCTGCCAGGACGCCTGGCTGAAGCTGCTAGCCAGGGTGCAGATCGCCGTACATAAGAAGCCGTAGACCATGACCTTCCGCCGGCCCAGCGCGTCGACGATGAAGCCCCATAGGAACGACGTTATTATCATGCCTGCGGAGGAAATTAATAATTATTGTCCTAAAAGCGGCAATTTTAGCGTTGCGTAATTATTTTTTATTCGGCGCGACATGATCGATCCAGAAAATCGTATTATCGCAAGGTACAATGACACGCCTGCGTGCGTCACATGGTTACCGTTCGTTCTGATATAACTACACGTGTGCAGGTACCTCGTCTGAATTTTTTATCCGCTTTTTGCATCGACAACGCGAGAAATTACAAAAAAAAACGGTGCACTCTCGTTTTTTGCATTCGGGGGAAAAAAACCATCGGGTAAGCGATCGTCGGAATAAATTGCTCATCGGAGCGGTTGCGCGCGACCGGCCGAGTCATACCGATCCGCGGGGTCAACGCGGCGACGTACGAAAAATCCGAGATTTCATGCACCGCGATAAAAGCGCTGTTTTACGTAACTACTTTTGCGGACTTCTTTTAGCGGCCGACGTCGATGTACCGTACGCCCAGTGCCGGAGCGATCGGCCGGAAGTCCGGAACTCCGCGGATTATCGCTCGATTCAAGCGCGAGGCTCGACATTGTCCTCGGCTCGATATTTCACGCGAATATACGCGCGACTAAAAAGAGGAGAGGAAAAAATATCGCAAAGACTTATCGGCGGACTGTATCGCAAGAGAGTCGTGCCCGTTCGCCGATCTTACCGCGCGATAACGTAATTAAATAAAGATCACCCGGGGTTATCGACATTTTCGATACAGGAGTGAGAGAGAAGAGGAAAAACTGGATAATCGAAGAAAGGACTTACCGGCGAATGACATGGAATTGAGTAGGCCCTTGTCGAGCATCGTGAGCTTGAGGTCGCATTCCGCCGATGGCAGGACGTAGGACATCGATGTGGAGGCGTAGACGTTGGCGAAGCATACCGGCACCAGTGCCAGCAGCAGCAGATAATTGAACTTTCCATTGCCTGGGGGATAACAAGAAGCACATGCGATGAATTTTACGATCGAGGCTGCTCAGTCGACGCGACGTTGAATCGGCGCTCCGAAGGAGAGGACAATTTTACGCTGTTGAATTAGCACATGAAAGTTTTCGTTGTCGATTATAATGCTAGTAGCGACTTTCAACAGTGCAAACTTGAGGAATTGAAGATAATTAAATATTTATTTTTATGCACAATCAATTAGGAAAATTACTAGTGAATAAATTATAAATAAATTATTTTGTAAGGAAGAAGTTTATTCAAGAACTACTTATTATCAACAAACGCTAATAGGTGATTTAAAGTATAAAACATCAAAGTAGTTAAGTATTACTGATAAGGGATTGAAATATTCAATGCTACATCTTAGCAATGGCCAAAAAAAATTGAGTATACAGTGCATTATCAAATTTACAGTAATACTTAGGTGCTACACATTAAGTAGGAAGAATAAGGAAGATGCATATAGCGTAATTAAAAAATTAATAAAAAAAGGAACAAGGATATAAAGTATAAAGGAATAAATGTAAATCAACATATAATTTTTTTCCATACGTTACCACATATGTGAGAAAATTGAAAACTCAACGGTTGGAAAACACACACGACAGCCCTGAATAATCAATGACCCACATAATGCTTATCCTATTAAAATTTAATTTTATTGAGTATGTCATTCATGACATATTATGTTTTCTTTTTTTTTTTTTTTTTTTTTTTTGCATACGTGAATAACTTTTGGATTGAAAAATTTTTGGATTGAAGTTATTCACGTGCAGATTAAGTGAATTAAAAAAGAGTGAGATAAGTTGCAAATCTCTTCAACCGCTTCATTTCAGAAATGTTTAGCAAAAGAAGCAAAATTGTAAGAAAATCACGCGCCAATGAGCGCGCGCACTTGCTCGTTTCGCGGCGCTACTTGTCTTGCGATTTATATTGATGATCAGGAGTGAAACATTAATTGGTCATTAAACCTCCCCCCCCTCCCCTCCTCAACACTACAACTCCGTAAAAACTGTAAGCACACGAAGTTCAATGTCAATCGGTGTTTTCACGAATAAAGATTCCGTTTTCTTTGTTCCCGCGCTGGTGCATTTTTTTTATTTTTATTCTCAGCGAGCGGCTCGAAATCAAAGTACACGCTCCAAGAGCTCATCGCAGCACGTGATTCTTTCAAGCACTCGGTGTTACTTTGATCTCGAGCACACAGAAGCTGATGCGTATCCCAAAAAAAGAATTTGAGTTTAAATTTTGAGATGTCTATAAGAGCGAGTATATAAAGAAAACACAATAACAAAAAAGCGGCTTTTCTATTTAAAAATTATGCAACTTTTTGTCCATAATTAGTACAGTTAAGTAAACACACACTTATAACCGAGTGTTAGTCATCCAATTATTAAAAACTACGGGTCAGCGTGTAGTGTAAAACAGTCGATATTTACCTGCAAGTGTGATCGCTCGCTCGAAATCCACCGGACCCTCGTCGCATTCAGATTTTTGACCATCACCTTAAACCAAGAAACAACAACGATCATCATCATCGTACGTCACTACGTCACAGGCTCGCGTTCCCTTCGGCTCCAGCGGTGCACGCGTACACACGACGTTCGAGCCGAGGCGAACTCGACGAAAACAGGAGCGAAAGAAAAGCGCCGAACTGAATCACGGGCGGCCGAGATAAGTGGGCGAAAATTCGTCACGAATCGCTCGGCCGCGGCCAATTGAACAAATCGCATACTTGCCATCGTGTTTCACCGGTGACTTCATCACATATCCCGCTGCGCGATCCCGCGAAAGCCCTCGCACTCGCTGCTCCGTTTGGTAAACAAAAAGGGCGCAGGGGGGGAGAGCGAGGAGCGCGCGGTGGGCGCTGCTGTCTTCCAGGCGTTCGCGCACCACTGCTGGCGCGCCAGTCGGTCGCCGTCGGCTCCTGCTCCGGGCGGCCCGCGGCTTACCGCGAAAAATCGAACGGCGAGACGCGCACTGGATGCACTCTCTCTGGCACTGGCTCTCCGGAGCTGCTGCTGCTGCTGCTGCGCCGCGCTGCACGCGCCGGAGGTGGGGAACGCACGGCGAAGCTCGCCCGCCGCCGGGGGGGATGACAGGTGCGATAGCGAGAAAAAAAGCGCCGGGAGATGAAGGTAGGGGGTATAGTGTACCGACACTTCGTCACACTCCGGCGTCCCGCGCTTTTTCCCGACACCCGCGCTTCTTATGCTTTGCACTGGGGCTCGCGGGCGGACGGACTTTTCCGCGGCGGAGGAGGCGAGAAGTGAGAAGGAGAGGGAGAAAAGGTGGTTCAGGCGAGATCGGTATCGTCCGTGCTCGGCGAGATACCCGCTGGGAATGAAGCTCGTCTCGGCGTCGCGCTTTTTTAAATAATACCGGCCCCACGCGGCGTGCCCGCTCGCATCTGATAAGGCCGCCAAGGTACATTTCCGAAGAGGCGCCTGACGCGCGGCGAGCGCACGCCAGATCTTACGGAGGAGGCGGGGATGCGCGCCTATCCGATTTTTTTTAGAATCTCGGAAAATTTTCGCCGAGGGTGCGCGTTGCGTGGGAAAACGGCGTAACGAGGTGCTTATTGACTTCTCCGAGGTGGATCGAACTGGATAAGGGGGTATTGACGATCGGATTTCTCGCCGTTTTTTCCCCACCTGCTGATACTCGGAGCGCAACGTGGCGCTCGCTGTTTGCGAATTGATCAGCGGGAATTTTGTTGATGCTGGTTCCGGAAGTTTTCTGGAAATTCTCAGGATTTTTTTTTCACCGGGAAATTTTTAGAAAGTAATAATTTATTGTGCAACGTGTGTGCGACTGCATTACAGGTGGGCTAGGAAAAAAATTTGTCGGTTCTTATTTGTTATCAAAGTGACGCATACTACCGCAACTACAATTTGATTTCTGATGTATTTATGGTTTTAAAGTTATTAGTCAACGAAATTTAATTACAGTCACAAACAACATTTTTACTTTATCTATTACTTTATCTTTTACTTTATTTCTTTTTGATGTTATACTACGCGTAAACACAAATAAAATAATAATTCACTGTATAATTTAAGAAAAATTGTAACCGTTACCTTGAATTTACTCTGATAAATTTATGATGAGAATCGACAAGTAAACGATACCTGCAATTATATAGCAACTGAATTTGCGTTTCGAAAATTTACCTTTTTTCACCAATTAATTAAAGATCGTTTCATATTATAATTGCTTATTCGTTCTCAAGGCAAGATTTTTTTTCATGAATTTTTTTATTATACCGAGACAATTTTTTTGCGGAATGATGAAGGAAAGAAGGAAATAGCCGACATTATTGAATTGAAAATGCAAAGCTATGTAGCGATTGAAAACCGTATTTATTTCAAACTCGATTACCGATAATTAATTCATTAAGTATTGTTTTGTAATACTATTACGATACCTCTTGTAAGCAGCACTTCTTTATAATAAAATTGAAGATCCTTAATTTGCTTTAACAGTATACTGATTTATTCTATGCAGGAGAATTCGATCCACTTTCATTTTATATAACCACATCTTATTCACTTAAATAAATAAAAATTGACGTTTGAGTTACGACTACTATAATAAAAAAAAAATTGCGACTCTAATGTTTGCTAAAGGTTTACAAGAAGTGCGAAACAAAATTCAATGTGTACAACGCGTTTAAAATTATTTATTAATTTTAAATTAAATATTCATAATTAAATGTTTTAATTTAAATTAAAACGTTAATGAAACAATTAAAAGTAGGTCAGAGAAGATGATCCACATTAAAGTTAATAGCCATGAAAATATTTTCCTTCCTACGATTCCTTACGTATATTTGAGAAAAATACCAAAAACTTGTAAACAAGTAATATTCCATTACTACGTATTATTTTTTGAGCAGCAAAATTTTTCCGAACCGTTACTGTCGCAGGATTATTGTCATGCAAATCTTCAATATCATTCGATTACCCTGCTGATTAAATATAAAACCGTCTAAATTCGAAGAGGCCGTTCTATTAAATAATGTTTTTATATTTTACTATAAAATGTAAAAATGACGTGTCCGATAAGATAATTTAAAAACGACCTAATAAAGACTCGTTATACAAATGACACTTGTTGTTTTTTGCTGATAAAAGGAGAATATCTATTTCTATCGTCTACCTTCTTACACGTACATTACTTTTGATCCCAAATAAAATTGAAGATCAATTCTTAAGCGATCCAATAATTGCATACATTAAAGTCTCCTAATTACAAACAACTGCATTACAAACAGATAGTGTACTCCGCCTAACGAAAAGTTTTCTCTCCGATAAAAATATTGGCAGTGTAAACAAATATTTTTATTTGAATTTGATAAAAACTTAAGGTAGGTATAGAATTGTCTTAGCAGTTGAAACAACCTTTATCTTTTAAATCTCATCGCAAAGTTATCAAAACAAAAATTGCTCTATATTTGGCCGAAAGACAAATGAAACAAGCAACAAACTTATCATTATATAATCAGAATTTTTTGAATTCTAATCCCCAAATAAGACCCAGAAATATCTGCTTAGGTGGCAAAAGCTACTGGTGGCTTCAGCAAATTTTCTGTCTCAAAGACTCCGCTGCAGGTGCGTGTGTATACAAAAAAAAAGGCATCGCGGAAAGCAATCGACTTTTAATCGTATGCTCGTTCATTGAGTTCGAAAAAAAAAATTTCCACCTTCGCTAACGATCTGGCGCACTGATAAGGCACGAGTAAGTTTCCCACCTATATTGTGCCTTTCGTCGGTTAGCAAATCATCATCGAACTAGATTACAGTGTTTACCGTTCCTCGTTCATCAATAAAACTCTTTTTTCCTTTTTTCGACGCTACTAATTCTCGGTAGTTAAGAGCTTTATTGTCAGACCCCTGCGAACCCCCCCGCGCATATCAAACTACTTTACAGCCTTACTTACGTTTTTCTCTAGCTTTTTGAAATTCATTATCGACCTTTTTTTAATTTAAAAATCAACAGATGATGAAACAATCTTCATTGTTGCAACAAGGATTTAATTAAAAATAAGTGAATAAATTATTTAATTGATAGCGTGTGCTATTATCCGTTATGTTTTTCGTTTTTTATGATAAATAATCTGTGTAATTTAGTACTTAAAGTTAGCAAGTAAGATTTTGCTGTACACCTACGCTTAGACAAATGCATTGCCCTACGTGTGATTTACTTTGAAAATTTTTATGTTTTTAATAAATAAATAAATAAGTAAATAAATGTTATCTACTGGAATGGATTAGAAAATGTGTCGTAAAGCTTTATGTAACGTATCTTAAAATAAATAATGTTTTCACCCTAATCATCAATGAAATTTACTTTATTATCTCTGTTTTCACCCTAATCATCAATGAAGTCTACTTTATTAATGATTAGGGTGAAAACACACATAAGAATAAACTGGACATACATACGTATGCATATACTTACTTATATTATAGTGTTCGTGGCTTATTCGCATTTCCTTAATAATTGTTGTCGAATAAAGTAGACCTTTGTAAATGATTAGGGTGAAAAATTTTATATGCACCTCGGGAGTAATAGGCGCATACTCCCTTGGGTGAATAACTGCCCTCGCTAAAGCTCGGGCAGTAAACTTCACCCGCGAGAATAATCGTCTATTTTACTCCTTTGGTGCTTAAATAACTATTGCTTAACTTTATCTCAAAAATAAAACATAGATTTATCTGCTGCAGCTTCTAGATATTTTTTATTTATCAGATATTAAATCTTGAAACTATATCGGTCATCGAGATTTCTGAGTATTACTTCTATTGTTTTATTTATACACAAGTGCTTTATTTTGACGCCTCGCCTTTTCTCTCTTCGATTTTATTTCTACCTCATTAAAAAATGATCGTTACCCTCGTAAAAAGTAAATAAATTTTTCAAATATTTTTGAAATTATCCACACCGCTTCAAAAATAGTTACTGTTTATTAGTGTAACCTAATGGAGAGTAAAGAATCGCACATATCTATTAAAAAAGTAAAATTAAAGCTTGCGACAATATCAAGTATCAAATATCAGAAATCATCGGTTTCAAGTTCGTCATTTTTATCGTAGATGAATGCCACAGTCAATTAAGGAATATTTAGTAAAAATTCTCCTTTCCACGTGGATGTCGTCAACGTCGCTTCAAAGCTCGTCTGTCATAAACAATTACAACCCGCAATAAGGATAATAAGTCAAGCACCCTGAGCGCACTACGCTCGCGATGCAGGTGGAAGAAACCCAATAATCAGCACTCGACACATTAATCGTGTAAAAAACACATCGTGCAAGCAGATATTGCCATACGTTTGTCTGTTAATTGTAAAATAATCATATTAGAAGACGGGGGGTATCAGTTTCCGACATTTTTCGTAGCGTCGTCAATAACAAATTTGTTGATCCAGCAATTGTATAAACAGACAAAATGACGAATCCAAGGTGGTGAACACGTAAGTGGCATATGACAAAACTGAATATTCTAGGAGATAATTAATTGACAATTCTGTTCGGTACCTTGGATCTGAATTATTGCGTTTATAAAGTGAGAGAACGAGGGTGGGGGTTAAAAACATAAAAAACGACAAAAACAGATTCGTCCTAACACAAGAGATTTTGACGATACTTCGTGCTTTATTATAGTATCTATATAAATTTTCTTTCTATCCAGCTGATTTTACGATCTATACTCTGACAAACCCATGAAGTAGAAAAGTTAAAACAAACGCCGCAATTGCGTTAAAAGTTCAGCGGAGCGTCTCCAAAATCTTGATGGCGAACGATTAAAAAATGACAAAAGTTTTTCATGTAAAAAATGTATTGGCTATAATAGACAATGAGTCATAATATAACTTATTTTTCTTTTGCTTATAACACTGATGCGAAAGAATCGTCGCACTTCGCCACTTCATACATTGATAAGTTTAATAAAACCTATAATACTTCTATTCTTCCTATTAAAAAGAAATAACACATTTTTAGTCAATGAAACTTATTTATTTAGTTGCGTCATAGATAAAATAACAAAACGTTATAGATAAAAGCAACTTTTACGGAGTATAGAATAAAAGTTATACTTTGTTCAAGAACATGTTTGAACTTGTCGGTGCTATTGTAATTTCGTCAGTTTTGTGGAAAATTTGAATTCATCATGGATGAATTTAGATATAGACCTGACAGTTGCGTTCCCGGTTGAAAAGATTTCATAAAATCCTATAAAAATTATGGTTTATCGGGATCTATGAGGTTTTTGCACCCGGAGTT
>JAXIUT010000021.1:16903552-16924497 GCA_035586675.1 Eurytoma californica
ATAATAATTAATAATTAATAATTAATATATATAATATATTATATTATATAATAATTATAATTATTATACTATAATTATATTATAATAATATATCAAATTCTTACTAAATGCATCAAAGGTGATGCGATTAAAGATAAAAATAATACTGTAGTCAAAACACCATATCTAAATTCAAGATGTTCTTCACTTTCTACATGAGCATATCCCACTACTATTGCAACAAACGCTGTTGCTTTAGCCATTGTTACTAATATATCCGACTGAAAAAAAGAAATTTTTTTTTGCAAATTCATGGAGTTTAATTACATAATTGTTATATGTACCTTATCAGGTGTATATAGATAAAACACTGTCATGTAAGCTACGTTAGTTGCAATACCAAATAAATTAACATTTATCATAGTAGGATTTTGAACAATGAATGCATATCGCAGCATTATAGTACACCTATAGGATAAACACAATAAATCCAATTAAGCTCCAAAAATAAAAATAAAATTATTCTCACTGCATCATCAATCAATGCAAAAATACTCAAGCAGATTGAAATTGCAATCACATTAAAAAGTCGAATCGTTAATCACAAAACTCACATTGCTATACCACCAATAAAGGGTATGGGATCAAATCCTCTCGAAGTTCCCTTTTTGTAAATATCCTTACAAATGAACCTTCAACAAAAATCATTCATAATTAAGCAAAAATATACATTTGCAGTAAAGTAAAATATTTGTAAAAAATCTTACGTTCCACTTAGCATCTGCCCCATAGTGGAGACCATAGCGCAGGTGGCCACTAACTCTGTGTACTCCTCAAAACCCATGACTCCGTCCCGTCAGCTTTTCCTCTTTAGCAAATCTCAGCTATAACCACCAGCCGTTCCCGCGCGAATTAAGGAATGTTAGGCGCGTCGCCGACGTAAAACCGCTCCTATAAAGTATAGATGTCTGCCACGTGCTGCGGCCGCATCGACACTGCGCCGCTGGTTGCGTTTTTCGAAAGAGTCGACCCTGAGGAAGGAGTGTGCGTGCGGACGGCGGCAATTCGATCTTCCCTCTCTCGCGCATTGCGTCACCGTCGACCAGCTGACGACGGCAGACGCGTCGGCGCGTCTGCTCCGGTATATGTGCTGCTTAATAAGATGACGAGCTAACCGGTTCTTTTTTTTTTCGCTCTCTCTCTTAGTCCACTTTGCCCGCAGCTATAATTCTTCGTACGTCGGCGGGTTTTCGCTAATGTAACGGTACGTCGGTTGCTCTTATGAAGATTGCGATTTTATTACGCATTTCTTGAACAGCAATTATCAGGAGATAAGATTAAACGCATTCGTCTTTCGTCAGCACGCTTTGGCAAACAATGCAGTGCGTGACATTTGGCAGTATATAAATAATAAAAAGATTTTTTAATTAAAATTTTTGCACTTTGTAATTTTGTGACTTTTTTTCAATCGAGTTCGATTTTTAATGATTTGTAAAGAAACGGGTCTAGGCTGAGTAATTAAAATTGTTGCTTTCGGAGTAAAAGATTAATTTTATCGCGACACAACAAATTTTTTGCTTGTACTGCAGTAAAATAGATTTTCTTTTAACGAAATAAAAAACTGAGCGAACTTTTTTTATTGTAAGTAGCTAGAATAATTCTTAAATTATCGTCGAGCGGTATATATAGTAACGCGCAACTTTTCCCCAATTTCGACTCCCTCGCACTATGCGAGCGCAAATCTACCAATGACCCTTTTACGTGGCACATACAGGATGTACTCGTTAATAAGAGCGATAAATGATAAACTGATCTCGGTATTACACATTATCTACGCAGTTAGCGATATTGCTTATAAACAGTCGCGACTTGTTTTCGACTGAAAGAATCCTTCATTCTTTCATGCGCACGCGAAGAGACAGCGCTCGTTTCATCAATGGCGAGGCATCGCTAAAGTACAAGCTTTTTTAAATAGTAACATTAAAAGAAAATGATTTTATTTGTTTGCTTCAAGTTACATCTTACGAAGATTAATGTTATATATGTACACTGTGATAATTTCTGCAGTTTTTTTTTACAGCGACAACTTTAGTGTCATTTAAATATAAATTCAACTAGTAATCTTGAATTAACGAAGTGACCTGGCTCGACCTATTTTTTTTTATCACCTTTGCCTGGTTCTGGATCTTGGCAGCGTTGCTCTATTTTTTTTTGTTGAACAATTGTGGAATTTATGTCATTTTCACAGTTTGTGTACGCCATTCCTAATCCAAAACCTGCACCTACTATAACGGGCCATCTTCCTAAAAAATATTATTTACAAATTTTAGGTTGTTTAATATTCATTATCAATTTCATAGTTACCAAAGCAATTGAAAAAATGATTTTTTTACAATTTTAATTAAAATATAATTGGTATTTTAAATAAAATTTCCTTATTTATGTATAAAAAGTATTTGAAAAATAATTGATAATTTATAAATCATTGTACTTATAATGAACTATAAAAGCAAGTCATTGTTTGTTTAGATATAGTAAGACTTTAGACGTAATTAAGATAATATCTATTAATACTTTTGCAATAAAAGATATCGTTTACATAAATACATTATAGATGACATGTTACTTAATAAATGAATAAAACATTTTTCAAACAAATCAGCAGTTTTTAATTATAATTATGCAATCAAAGGAATTAATAAGTCATAATCTTCATTAAATTAGTAACATTATTAGATAACGCAATTAGTCATTTTGGTACAACGAATAAAAAGATTCCGCATGAAATAAAATAAATAAAAAAATGAAATTTGAAATAATTGGAGACTCCTAATAAGATACTATTATGTGATGAAAACCAAGCAGTAACTTTTCATTCACTAGAATGAAAATTAATCTCAATAACGTCCGTGTCAACATTGTACTCAGCTGTTAACACTGATGGTAAAATTAAGGTTATGTTTGACTGTTCACCAATGAAAGTAGAATCAAACCAGTAACGAATTAAAAAACACTTATAGTAAGAACACAAGGGGAGCACTCGAAAAATGAAAAACAATCGAAGCCACTTACTCCTGACGAAGAGCAGCGAAAAGACGGATCCCAGGAAGATACCACCGCCTAAAATATATCAATAACATTAGATTCTTAATGGTGATAAATCGACTTACGGAGTCGCGGCAAAAGGACTACGCTAAATTCAGTTAGCTCGTGACGTTTACCTAGTTTAATAACCGCATCCGCGAAACAGCGGTCCCATTTCCTTCCAATCTCCTCCTCGGTCCAGGTCGTCACACCAGCCATTTTTCCTGCAAAAGGCGAGGAGCCGTGAAAAACGTTACGTCATAGAAACCGCGGGCGCCTGTCTGTATCGATCTCACACTGTAATAAACTGCTAGCGAACCTTGTATTTTTTTATTTAAAAAAATTGCTTTTTTTAAATGTCGGCGTTGAAAAGTCGCTCCAACGTGCTCACAGGACTAGCAGAAAGGGGTGGCACTGGTTACGTCTTTCCAGGTGCATGATGGTGATTTTATTTTAGGGGGTTACTCCGTCTGCTGAACAATTTTGCCGGCGCGCGCGACTTCTGCTAATCCGATGTTGCCGAGTAAGTGTTGATAAACTCTTTTTTTAGCTTAATGAAAAATTGCGATGTTTATACGATTTTTTTCAATATACCAATGACATATTGCTTCTGGATGTCAGAATATTTGAGATTTAGAAAGGACGCATTGATGCCAAATATTTTTTTTATGAAAATAATGTGTACTATGAAGGTATTTATTGCTTTAAATGGTAAAATACATTTTTTTCTTTAACACAAGAATTTAAGTAAAGTTTATTTCCGTGAACCTATTACAAATTTGAAAATCGCGACTCCATATTTGAATATGATGTTGGAATACGTAAATGTGGCAACAGCGCATATATATTAAAGGTCCATGTGCATGGAGTTGCACATTGGAGTTTGGAGTAATTACTACACTTTTAGTCTACTTGCAACTTGCAAGAGTTACAAAAACCTACAATAGTTAATTTTATAGTTTTATTTTGTAGAAATAAGTAGTTACAAAATAAATAAATAAGATAAAAGAATTTGCTGTAGAAAACCAAACCTTAAAAAATAGTGTTAATGTGTTATTTACACTATCGTGTGTTATTTTCATTAAACAATTAATTTACTCATTGTTATTTCATGCAATGGCTCATCGAGCTATTCTGAGAATAACGAAAAATTTGCCAAAGCAAACTTTAAAAGAAATCAAACCATTTAAGAATCTACTGGTGTTAGATTTTGAAGCAACTTGTTTAAAGGATGAAGTTATAAACCCACAAGAAATAATAGAATTTCCTTGTTTGGTTGTATCATCCGAAGATTGGGAAGTTAAAGATGCTTTTCATGAATATGTCAAACCTCGTGTACATCCAAAGTTATCTCCTTTTTGTACAGAGTTGACTGGTGTTATGCAAGAGACTTTGGAGGATGAAAAATATTTTCCAGAGGTGTTTACAAAATTCTGTGAATGGTTAAAGGAAGGAAACTACTTTGATGAAAGAGATAAAAGTGCTTTTGTTACGTGTGGTGATTGGGATTTAAAAGTGATGCTTCCAAATCAATGCAAGCTGGATAATATTGAAGTACCTAATTATTTTAAAGAGTGGATTAATTTGAAAACCGCATATTGTCAAATAACAGATTATTATCCAAAGAGTCTGTCTGATATGTTAAGAAATTCTAAAATGTCTTTTCAAGGAAAAAATCATTGTGGTATCGATGATGTTCATAACATGGTTAGAATAGTACAAACTCTAGCAAAGAAATACAAACCTCAATTTACAATTACAACAAATATTGATAATAAAAAGGCTACTGGAAACATTATTTATTAAAAATATCAATACTTTACACTAATACTGTTATATTAAGTAATAAAATTTCATTTTTCATTGAACTATTAAAATATAAAAATTGTCAAAATGTATATAAAATAATAAAAATTTATATTACTATTTATATCTAAGATATCATGCAAAAATTCTTTTGTACAATTTCTCCTTGTGCTTTCAGCACAACATAAAGATGGCAAGACTATCTATAAATGTATCTAAGGCACTTAGTTCAAATTTAATCAGCAGGTAAAAAACTTTCTCCAAAGTGGGATTCATTGTCATTATCACTACACAATGAATAGAATGCTTGTGAATCGTCCATATTATCTTGAAGCATAGAAATAGTTTCATCTGCATGCACTTCTAGCGTTAATTTTACTTCAGTTTGAACAATTCCTTTACATAGATCACCAAGATTTTGCTGAAATAAAATTATTTTTATTAATAAAGATAATTATTATAAGGAAATATTTAGAAATTGAAAATATAATCTTACCACTGAATCACGAATTAATTTCAAATCTTGCAAGAATCTTTCACCTGGAAATGCTTTGCAAATTGGATTAATTATATCTCTAAACTCATCACCACTTCCATCCACTTTATCGTTTAATTGTCCACTATCCTTTAATTTATTGTATAACCTAAATAATTTCAAAATTTAATTATAATTATGAATTAAATTACTTCAACACAATTACAAAGAAATGAAAATAAAAATATACCTTCTTATCCTTAATCTAGTTGGTTCATCACCATGGGTAATCTTTAAAGTCCCTACTTGTGTGACTCCTATTTGATGAATGTTAATAAAATCATCTTTTCTTGGTCGATATTCTAAAGAAATCCACTGTATCTGGTTTGGTTCAAGTAATAATTCTGTAGGGTCCACATGCCAACTTGTTACTACATTTGGATACACAGCTGAAATTTGATTGTTATTATCAATTAAATCATGTTACTTAATTTTAATCAACTCTACTAAAGTATGTCGCTTGTATGTCGCTATGTACCTTTTGGGATAAGTTTTAATTTAGCAAAGCAAGTCAAATCACCAGTATTATGCAATTTAATTTTTCCATGTAGAATTCCTTCTGTATTCAATTTTCCAAGAGAAAGCCACATGTGACCACTGGTGTCTTTTACAGCTTCTGATATTTCCATTTTTCCATATCCACCATATCCAAATAAATTTATCTTAAATAACAAAAGCATGGAAATAAATATATTATTTTAAAATTTTTTCAATAATTATTACTTTTACTTACTACTTTGACAATTCCCGAGAGTTCACGCGTTTCACGAACGGAACTATAATGTGAAAATATAACTTTTCCTGCACATGCTTTTGGATTATTTGGTGCAAACACCACAGACAAAGTTTTACTTTCCATTCCTTGTAGTGACAAAGTCATTGAAGAGACTACATGTCTCTCTTTAACAAACTAAAACACCAAAAATAATTTAGCTAAAGAAAAATGAATGAACAAGAAATGTATCTCATATTTACCTTAAAGTTTTGATCTTGTGATTTAATGGTGACAACAAGTTTAAGTTTAGCATTACTAGTATTTCGAACTGTAAATTGCTTTATATCAGATTTTCCAATTTTAATATTTCCCCACACTAAAGCTGTGTGTGTTGCACGAATGGGAATCGCTGTACCAGCTGGTGCAGTCCCACCAGAAGCTGTACTTCCTGGTGAATGCCTACCTGAAGTACCAGATCTGTAATTAAAGATATATTAATAGAATAATTTGCTAATTTAATAAAGAAGTATGAAAATTTAATATGTTATACCTGTTCATTAGTATACTGTGAGGTGTTGTGGGTGAACTAATGTCTCGTAAGCGTTGAGGAGTTTCACAACGTTGATATTGGTTAAAACTATCAGAATTTAACTGTTCAGATTCAATTATTTTTTCGCCAATAACAGGATAGAAAGACACCTTATTTCCTACCACGATCCTTATCATAGCATGTCTAAAATATTCAAAAGGAGTTTAATCAACAATACAAAAATTATGTGTAATCATATTAAATTGTTTAGTTACCTTTCTATATCAGTCTTATTATTTTCTGGTTTGTAAGAAACTTGTAATACTAATTTTTCGCCTCCATTAAGTACAATATTATTGGGACATATTAAGAAATCCCTAGATTCTTTTTGATTTTCTTTCGATTGCACTATATCTGCAGTTGCTGATACAGCAACACTACCCGTATTTTTCAGATTTACAAATCTGCAAATTTTAGGCTGAAGAACCAGTGGAAATTGAGTGTCAATGACATCTAATTTACAAGATCCTACTGTGCCTTTTAAAGGTATTTCTTTGATAATATATTCTTCGTTTTCTTTAAAACAGATCGATATACTTAAATTACCTACTGCATTAAATACTCCTTTACGCAATGCTTTTTCTAAAAAGTTAAATATTTTTATTTACAATTTAGTTCCAAAAGAATATTATAAATTATTTTTAAAATTTACCTCCAAAAGATTGAAGAGACATTCCTTTGAAATCCATATTAATGGTCAATGGTGATCTGGGTTTAAGTATAATATACATTGATTCTCTTTCAGGACTTACTGAACTAATAGTGTCATCAAAACAATCACCAATACTAAATAGCTCTGGCTTAATCTATAAAAAAATTCAATTAAAGACTGAATTATTATTTGTTTGAAATACTTTACAATAAAATAATTTTTATTTACCTGATTCAAGCGCAATAAAACAGGTACATCAATACTATTTTGATTTTCAAAAGTAACAGGTAAACTATTACTTGAATCTTCTGTAATAGTTTGAAAATTAATAAAATTATCTTCAGAAGATATAGATATTTTAATGTTCGGTTCTTCTGGTACAAAGCACATTATATGTTTCATATACCAACTTGTTCTCGTCACCATATCAGAACAGGGTATATGAAAAATAACAATAGTCAATTTTCCCATCCGAGGCATTTTTACTCCTATCTAAAAATTACAAATAAAATATGTACTGTAAGATTATATATTTAGGTAACAAAGTTTACAGTAACTATGTGATTAAAATCCTATGCAAAATTCAAACATACCTTGAAGCACTTTCGAGCATCTGGTTCAATCAAAATATCGTCATCTGGTAAATTAAGCTGTATATTGTCTTTTTCTCCTTGAATTTGATACAATTTTAAATTACATAGAATCCACCTATCTGTTCCATTGTATAATTCAAAGTCGGCTTCTTTTGGTATGCCAACTATACAAGTACAGAGTTCCTGAGTTCTTTCCCCAATTATAACTTTACTTGTATCAAAAGATTGATTTTTGACTAGTGAATTTGTAAGAGTTTCATCTTTTGCAGTAGAATTGCTTCTTGGTAAAGTTGGATCACTGACATCAGATGGACCTGTGTCATGAATCATACTTGATTTCTCATTTACAGAAAATGAATTTGTAAACTTATTCTGGGCATTTGTTATTTGCGATAATTGTATTGGTAATTGGTATGAAGATTGCTCTGCACGAGGTACACTGGCATTAGAACCTGACAAAAATAAGAAAATATTAAAATATTATGTACTTAATTTATAAAATTATCATATAAAAAATATTTACTTTTCTTATTAGATTGATTAGATTGATTAGACTGATTTCCAGATAAATATCCATCAGATTTATTTTCAGATGGCTGTGTTGTTTCTGGAAATGAATCATTAATTTTCATTTCCAGTATGCGTTTTAATTTTGGATTAAGTACCAATTCTTCTTCATTTAATATTTCACTTAGAGTTTTATTTGACAGTAAATCACTAATATTTTTACTGTCTAAAGATAGTTTGTTTCCAAAGCTGCTTTTAGATGTATCTTTATCAAATTTATCTGCTGTATAAGTCGTAGAAACTGGTAAAGATGTTCTGTTAGTAGTAGGTAATAGTGTATAAGTATCACCAATAGGATTATTTTCAACTTTTTGTTGCTTTTTCTTTTTCTTATTAGCATCTAAAATTTGATCGACTAATTTTCTTGGTGTTGCAGAATCTATATCTTGTAAAATTTGAGCAATAGTACTGAGACTCATAACACTTGGATCTTTTGTGCAATCTGCACTCTTAATTTCTTTTTCTTCTGTAACAACAGAACCTTCTGTCATGGTTTGGTCTACAAGTGGTCGTAATATCCTGTGTTTTTGTGGACTATTTTTATTTAGGCCTATACTTGGTCTATCAGATCCACTAGTCATTGATAAGTGACCAGTACCTCCACATTTTCTTTTAAAAAATTCACCTATAGAAACTTTTCCACTATCCATTGTAACATCAATATCACCCATTACTCCAGAGAAACAAGAAAATTCTAAACGCTCTTTTTCATTATTGTTGCTGATTGGTAAAGAGGTGGGTTTATTTTTCCTCCAAGAAATTTCATCAGCCATTAACTGACTATTAACTTTTGATCCTGACATAAAATCTTCATCTCCAAATTGTGCCATCATTTCTGCCATATTACTGTTGTAACTTACACCACTGAAATCTTGTGGAAATGGATCACTTTTTTCAGGCGTTCTGTTAAGTGAAGAAGAACGTGCACTCATTTCATTGGGCTCAAATACTAACTATAAATATTAGGTATTAAAATGATTTAAAAAATCTTATATCATCAAATTTTTATTTAAAAAATAAAAAATTTCATTTGTATACTTACATTTGAAGCAATAGATTTATTATCAATTGATTGCTTTGGATTTTTCATTTGATTACTTAATCTAGATGGACTTTTTATTCCTGAATGACGATTGTAGGTATTATTTGTCAAAAGATTGGATGTATTTACATTATTTTCTTTATCTGTTCCTTGAAAGAAATATATTAACATAAAAAACTTAATAATATTGAAAATTTTACTATTTTTTGCATATTGTTATATTTACTTGGTACACCAATATCACTCCATTTTTGTAAAACTCTCCAAGCTAGTTCACGTTCAAGGTCACATCCATTGTTCGGAGCATCCTTTTTATTTTTTAAGTCACTCAAATTATTCTCATCCATCATTACTAAGAAAAAAAAAATATGAGTACTCCATCTAAAATAATGATTCAGTCAAGTAGCAAAAATAAACTCACACGAAATATTTTGAATAATTCCAAGGGACTCTTCGCTGTTGGCAGTGGCATTGCTCTGATCAAAATTCAATTGTCGATGCTTGTTACCCTGCTCATCCAAGTTCGATCTGCGTGATTTACCGTGCACCCTATGCAATCAACGACAAGAACAATAACAAATCGTTAAAAAGCGTCAGCGAGCAGGATCATAACACAGAGACACTATATTAGAATAGTATACTTACGTCGAGGTAGCTTGGGGCATCGGGGTATTGACGATCGTGACGTCGTTGAACTCCGGTGCCTTAATCACGGCGAGGTCCTTGCGCTCCCTACTCCTGGGCTTGTTCACCTCCATCCTCTGTAAGCGTTTGGCAGGCGTCCACCGCCGACCGCCAAAATAGACGCACTATTCCAGCCGCAGCGTCTCCTCTCCCACCTGCGGCTGCTGCGACGCGGGTTACACTGCGAGTAACGCGGACGACGCCTCGTTACCGAACTCCCGTTGACCGGACCGACGCTTCGCAATGGCACCCGGGGGCAATGTTTGGGACGCGTGGGTGGGAATCGCCCGAGCGCGATACCCCCAATGTCTCGGGATCGTAGTTTTTCAAACTGCGCCACTGACTGAATCGGAGTTCGCGGCGACGCCGATTGACGGGGGCACGGGGGACGCAAACAAGCAACACTTGCCTCCGATTCGCTCCGGGGGCCGCGCGACGTTGCCGTGCGCTGTTGTCGTTCAAATCGGGGTAAAAAAAGTAGTTTTTTAATTGTTGCCGATCTTTCGGAACGATTGTTGCTTCTGCCTCAAGGCTGCGGAATTCTTTGCTCTTCCTTTTTGCTTCGGTAAATGAAGCTGCGAATTGTGGTACCTTTTGTCCGTTAGGAAAATCGTGCGGCTTAATTAGACGGATTTGCGACAGTTAGCCGATCCCTTTTGGAGATCTGACAACGTGCGTTGCGCACATGCCACAAAGCCGTAGCACATGTTTCGGAGCTGTCTGTCTGCAGGTTGCTCCGCGTGTGCTCCTGGCTCGTGGCTTTTAGAGGTTAGATCGCTGTAAGTAAACTGCAATTGTTTTTAGTCAAGTGCATCGTAAACATGAGCGAATCAATCAACGAAGAACTGGCTGAAAAGCAAGAGAGCGACGCGTCGAAAGAGAGTGCAGTGACCGAGGGACTGAACGATGCTGCTTCTGTTGAATCCAGTGAGAATGCAGCAAACGACAAAGAAGTTTATGCTTATTTGGAAAGAGATAATTTTACCACGGAAAAGTTTAAGATAGAAATAAGAGGCTTGCCGAAGCATTATGGCATAGGAGAGTTGAAGAAATTCTTAAATGAAAAACTTCAGTTAAATGCCAGCAAAATTAAGCCTCCGAAAAGAGGTAGTGGTTGGGCTTATGTTTGCTTCCGCAATGAAGAATCTAGAGAAAAGGCTATAGCAGAACTTAATGGGATTGAGTGGAAGAAAGCTAAATTATCAGCACAGGTATATTTTAATGTTATTATCATTTATTTCAAAGTTTCATTCATGTTTAAATGTAATTTATTTGTTAGGTTGCTAATCCAGCTCCAGATCCTTACATAAAAAGAAAACTTGAAAGAAAAGCTGAAGCAGATAAAAGGACAAAAATAGATCCAGAAATTGAAGCTCTTTCACCTGAAGATAGAATAAAAAAAAGTACAACTCCTCTGTGTGATATGCCATACGCAGAACAGGTAAATTTTTTTTTTTAAAGAAAGCAATTATAACTTATACAAATTTAAAGTTTATTTACTTTGTTTTAATAACTTTATAGTTGGAGCATAAGCAGAAAGAAATGAGGAAAATCATTATTAAACTGGGTGAGGAAATCGCAAAAGTAAATAAAGAAGTTGGCAAATGGTTTGAGAAGCAGAAGAAAGAAAATGACAATTTGCCTTGTCACTTGGGGAAAATTGTACATACTGATGTTACAGAAGAATATAGGAATAAATGTGAATTCACAATAGGTATGACAATTATTATTATTTTTTTAAATTTAGGTAGTAGTTCAAATTTTCATAACATTTATTTAAATAGGTTTGGATGCAACTGGAAGTCGCAAAATGATAGGATTTAGACTATCAAGTTATGCAGCTGGCTCCACAGCTGTAGGACCAATTGATCATCTTTGTCACATTCCTCAAAGGATGAAAACTGCCATAAAAGTATGAATTTTAAATCTCCTACCAAATTTTATTTATGTGAATAAGGTTTACATTTTTTTATCATTTATTAGATCCTGGAAAAGTTTGTTTCTGATTCAGAATTAGATGTATTTGATCCTGTAACACATAATGGTTGCTGGAAGCAAGTGACTGCCAGAACCACAAGATTAGACCATCTAATGTTAATAATTGGTATTAATCCACAGAATATGACTGATGGAGAAAAGATCACATTAAAAAGTAAATTAAAAGAATTCTTTGAACAAGATAGTAGTAAAGAAGCTGGAGTTACATCTTTGTTCTTCCAAACTATACAAAAAAAGTAAGAGAAATAAATTAAATATTTGAATTGATAAATTAATTTTAAATTACATTAATTAAATTATTATTTTAGAGAAGCTGGTGGAGAAGGAGGTGGAAGAATAGAGCATTTAAGTGGAACAACTTATATTGAAGAAGAATTACTAGGAATGAAATTTAGAATATCTCCTGAAGCATTTTTCCAAGTAAATAGTTTAGGTGCTGAAATTTTGTATAAAACAGCTATTGAATTAGCAAATCCTTCAGATGATACAGCTTTATTAGATGTTTGTTGTGGTACAGGAACAATAGGGCTTTCTTTTGCAAAAGTGAGTTAAATTGTGGTTCTAGAAACATTAAAGTTTATTTACGTGCAATAATTTAAAAATATTCATTTTCAATTATTATTAAATCTTATTTTTATTATGATTAACAGCATTGTGATGAAGTTCTTGGGATAGAAATGATTCCTAATGCCATTAAAGATGCAAAAGAAAATGCTAAAGAGAACAATGTAACAAATTGTGAATTTTTTGTTGGAAAGGCAGAGGATATACTTTTTCCTGTAATTAATAGGATTACAAAGTCTAATATAATTGCAGTTGTAGATCCACCAAGGGCTGGATTACGTAAGTTTAATATTTTCGATAAATTAATATTTTATTTAGGAAATATTTGGAATAATCATAATTTTTTTATTACAGATCAAAAGGCTCTAGTAACTTTGCGTAGAGTTAAAAAATTAAAGAAATTAGTTTTCATTTCCTGTGACCCCAGAGCAGCAATCAGAAATCTAGTTGACTTAGCTAGACCCAACTCAAAGCAATATTTTGGCGAGCCGCTAGTTCCTGTGAAAGCTGTCCCTGTTGACATGTTTCCTCACACAAACCACTGTGAACTGGTTCTGTACCTGGAGAGGTTTTCTCTTTTGAAGGAAACCAACAATGGAACGTGATTGTATGTTATATATAAGACAACAAAAAATTATAAAAATTTAAGAAAAAAATTCGCATTGACGAATAAAAAATAAATAAAAAAAAATAAAAAAATCATAAAAGATGAAAAAAATAATTTCTAAAACAATAATAAAAAAAATTTTAAAAAACTAAAAGAGCGATCGAAGTTAAACAATGAAAAAAGAAGAAAACAAAAAAAAAAGTGTAGCATTACAACGGATTCCGGGTAACCACTTGATTTTATCATAAAATGGCAATATCTGGGACATTTACCTTGCCTTGGACTCTTTTTTTTTTCTCTCGGCGCACGCGGGCGCAAAAATGACGAAAAAGAAGCGCGCAATATCGGAGCCTCCCTCATTTCAACATCGTCTCAACTCGAAGTCTCGAAGTTTATGAAGTTTCGCTGGATTTGCGCTGAAAAGCGCCTATAACGTCAAAAGCAACATCCATATGAACAAATGGTTACGCGAAGAAAGAATGTAGCTACAGCATACATCGTGCGCGCGGGGATGAGAAAGGAGAGAAAGACGAAATGCATGTATGCATGTGGTCGCGGCGTCGGACGGCACGATTGCGCCTCGCACACATTCTCCCGCTATACTCCGGTCTCCCGGTCCTGCCAGAAGCTGCCGGTGACTTCGCGTTTGCACTTTCGCGAGTTGAATGCGGCAGGTTGCACCTACAATGGCATGCGGCCGACGGATGCACCTCAGAATCTCAAGAATTTCTCCTTTACTGAAGCAGTCTGTTAACTTCGTATTTTATTTACGAAGTTAGGTATTATTTTTATGTTTATACCTGTTTTACATTACTTTAGTATTTTATGTATAGAGTAGTTATACATCATCAATTGTTAGTCATAAAAAAGGATTTTTATCAAAGGCCTATGTAGGAATACTAATTTGATATTAAATTTAATTTAAAAAAAATGTATTTCCGTTGAAGGAATTGACATTGATTCGCAAACGTCGGGATTGCGTGTCATATTACACTGATCGTATGCAAAGCCTGCAATACATAAAATTGAATAAAATGAATAATAAATCCAATGGTGAAAATTAAATTAGAGCGGCCACTTGGCCAGTCCATTTGCAAATCAATCTTTCAAAATTGATTTACAGTACGCATTAAGGGGCAGTGTATAGGCTGCGGTTAAGCGCCGACTGCAGATGCATCTGAAGCGCACCCATACGGGGGCAGCTCAGGTATACGGATATTGGCGCCTGGGCATGAACCCGCACACAGCCGAGCGGCGGGGGACCGAGCGGAGAGGCTGCGCTGGGCCCCGCTGCGTCGGTGTGCGGTATATCGGGCGCGGACACGTACGGGGCACAGGTGCGCGCGCGCGACCGGCCCGGAGATCGGCCGACGGCCGCTGCTCGCATATACGCACACACAGTCGCTCGAGCGTACCCGAGCTCGCAGGGAGATCCGCGGCGCGGCTGTCGAGGGAAACGAGTTTGTGCTGGCGCGGCGGCGGTGGAGCGGACGACCAACCGCAGACTCGCACTTCGACTTCGCCACGGGCCGCGCTTCGATCCCTTTTTTGCCGGACGGAGGAGAGCGAGCGCGAGTCACCGTTGCCTGGTGCAGCAGCCGCGCGCGCCCGCCCCAG
Organism: Eurytoma californica; assembly: GCA_035586675.1. Taxonomy (NCBI): domain Eukaryota; kingdom Metazoa; phylum Arthropoda; class Insecta; order Hymenoptera; family Eurytomidae; genus Eurytoma; species Eurytoma californica. The sequence goes on from JAXIUT010000021.1 coordinate 16,918,585, forward strand.
CAGCGTCCCCGGAGCTCGCCCCCGCGGTGCCTGGGCATGATCGCGGGAGCCGCGGGGCGGCCAGCCGTCCTCGGTGCCACCGGGGCGACGTAGCGAGGAGCGACGGCGCCGAGACGCGGACACCCAGGGCCGCAGCAGCCGAGGAGCGAGGAACCCCGTCAGGATGGCGTTCCTGTGCCCGGTGCGCATACGCCGCGGGAAGAAGAAGAAACGTGAGTGATTCCGCAGAGGCATCGCCGAATACCCGCGTCCGGTCCACGGCTTTTCCTCTCCTTTTGTTTCGTGGATTTTTTTTACGAAGGGCTGCACTCAGCGCCTAATCTTTCCTTTATTCTTCGGCTTCTCTTTTCTCTCGTTTCGGAGCGCCCCGTGTATATATAACGCTTGTACACACACGGTTGTCTTCTCTTTCTCTCCCTTTCTCGTCGTCTCTGTCTCTCTAACTCGACCGCTATGTGCTCCTTCTCTTTCGCTCGGGCGACGACGTTCAGGCATTGAAATTACCACCTGTTGAGCGCTGCGCGATTTTTCGGTGATATATTTCATTATTAGTTAGACATTGTCCGTTACTTATGTTTAGACGTTTTTTCGCCTTTTTTTAGAACGAACCTCTTGAGTTTCTTAATTCAGGGTTATTCAATCTATAATTTAGACAAATTGGAACACAGTTTATGTGGTTTTATTAAATTTATTTTCATTATTTTAACACTGATAAAAAAAGTAAATATAGTTCCTTAAAAGTAGTAATTAGAAATAGTTCAGGAAGTATCTTATATACACCTAGCTACTTTAAATAATAACAGGTTCTTTTAACAGTAAATATTGCAGTATGAAAAAATGTTTTATCATTTAAAAAGAAAAGACAAAAAAACAAGAAACTTGAATAAAATTAACTTGTAGTAAAGTCACTGATTAATACCACATCAATCTGCAATTCAATATTTATAAAACAATTACGTAAATGAATTCATTTGACATTAAAAACAGTTGAAAAAAGGCTACAATAAATAAAGCTCCTTTGTTAAACTGACAAATTAAATCTGTTAAAATTATGTTTCAATAAAATTTGTTATTAAATAGTAATGCTTATTAATATCCTTAACTCAAAATCTAATACAACTATATTGTAATTTTAAAACATTTTCACTTTGTGAAAAGCAAAGTAAATTTCAGTCTTCTCAATTATTAAGTTTACTGTTATTCTTCTATAAAAAAAATTAATAGTAGAGGAAATTAACTGTTCTTATTGGAAAGAATGTAAAAATACAATTTTTATTTTATAGCTGGATCACATAATTTTGCCTTGGAGAAAGATAGCCTTAGTGGACCAGGAATGGGATTGTCTTCAAGAGTGCCTTTACCACCAGGACGAATTACTGGTAGTGCAAGTATTGAAACTCTTGTAAGAGTTGGCATTGAGAAAGAGAATGGTTTATCACCAGACAGTAAAATGGTCATTATTCATGACTTTACTCCTTGTGTTGATGATGAGCTACAAGTTAAACGTGGACAGGTAATAAAGTTTATAAAATTAATTTACAACGCTAACGTGCTGTGAATTCAGATTAATTAAAACTAATTATTTTTATAACCATATATGTTTCCAGGTGGTTAACGTATTATATAGAGAAAATGACTGGGTCTATGTTATTGCTGCTGACTCTCGGATGGAAGGGTTTGTACCTCACTCGTACTGTGCACCTTATACATCTCAGTTAGCAGAAACAACACTGGCACTTATGAATAACGTGAAGAAAAAATTGCCTCGTTCCATGGACGATACAGATTTGGTTTGTTCTGGAAGAACACAAGGCTTAGATAATCAACAAACTGATACTGGCTCAGCTTCAGATTGTGAAAGTTATGCTCGTAACATTACAACTGCTGATATCAATGTGAACCAATCAATTTCTCAATCACAAAATTCAATTCAAACTACTCAGTCACAGCCTGATGTTCATCCATTTTTTAAGGTAAAGTGTAAAAATAATTTTTTTATGAAATACTTATTCTACTTTTGTATGAACTTTATATTTTAGGATCCATCAGCTGGCAGATATATTGTTTTATATACGTTTGTGGCAAGAGACGAAAATGACGTTAGTGTGGAAAGAGGAGAATTCGTTACTGTACTAAACCGAGACGATCCAGATTGGTTCTGGGTACTGCGCCATTGCGACGGCAACGAAGGATTTGTGCCATCTGGTTTCGTGTATCCTGGCCATGTTCTTCATTCTTACGCTACCACTGGTACGACAACGACAACGACGACTACTTCGGGGTCGGGAGAACAACACAATTTAGGTATATTTGAAATAAAGTTTTTTTGTCGCAATTTCAGCTCATGATTTTACAAATAGAAAATATAAATTTATTATCTTTAAATTGCACACACTCATTTATCTCTACAAATAATTTGTTAGTATGATACGTTATCAAGTAAAATTACATGGCATAATAAACAATTTGAAAAGTCAAAGCAATTAACTGCTCAATATTAAAAAAAAGATAATCATACATTTTTTTGTCAGACGTTTAACGTTACATTTAACATTAAAAACATGAAACGTTTACAGGTGCTAGTAACGGAAACACGCTGAGTAATGAACAATTGCAGCAGAAGGACGCGAGAGACTTCCGAGATGAGACGACCGGCACCGAGTTGGTAGTGCTGTACGATTACAAGGCGCAGGCGCCGGATGACTTATCGGTGAGGCGAGCCGACTGGATTTATGCGGATCTCGGTAATCAAACCGTCGACGGTTGGCTCTGGGCGTACGCGCCAAAAACGAGAAAATACGGATTTATTCCCAAAGCCTATGCGCGACCACCCGCTATGACCAGCTTATAATTCCGTATACTCTCGCCCCTCTTTATACACTCCTTAAACTCGATTCACTTCCCTTCCTACGTGAAATTTCTACGCAATAGCTTTCAATAGCTTTTCTGCAACGGATGTCTACTTGAATTTTTACCCCACGAGGAATTGTCGACAAGAGCCAGAATATTTCCCAGTGAACCGAAGAGTATCAGTAGATGGTGACATTGACGTTGAGATTCTCGCAGCCGGATGTTATGTGATTGATGAAGCCGCCGTGCAGAATGACGCAGTCCCCTGTGTGGAAGACCTCCCGAGGTTTTTGGGCGGTACGTAAGGAGTTGATGGGGCCGGTGTAAGTCAGCGAGCGGAAGGCCTCGCCGTAGATGCTGTCGATGGCCTACGTTTACAAAAGCCTCGTCAGTCGTCTCCTGGCAAAGCTACGGACAATCGTCGAGTTTTGAGAAAACTCACGAGCTCACCTGAATACTGCAGCGTAAAACGCCAGAGGTGCCGTTGCCGATATCGAGGCCGGCGACCCAAGCGATGATGACGTCGCCGCCGTCCTCAGGATTGTCCTGGCCCGCGCCATGCGAGTCCTCCACCTGTGACGCGTAGCAATGTAACCGCGCGGCCAGGATAGGTAATGGTAACCGGTTCTTGTAGCGGGGGTTCAAGTTACTGCCGTTGAATTGCCTAGCCGCTGGTCCCCTGTTGCAGGCACAATTATTTTTATCAACGTTATCGCTTCCTATAATTTCTTGGAATACTCTAATTCATTCATAAACGAATTTTCTACCCCTTTTTTTATATTTTATTCGGAGAAGAAGCGTTTTATGTTTTATATATATATAGGAAATTAGTGACGAATATTATAAATAATTTATTTAAAAAAAACTTTATCGTAAAAAGTGAATTATTTTTCGTATAGTGGTTGAATTGCGAACAATGTTGTAAAGCTTAATGAAAATTTTAAGAAATTTCTTTTACATATATGATATTCTTAATATTGTTATTTATCTGTATAGTGAAATTTATACTAAATGAGTTCTGCAGAGGAGGAGAATGAAGCTGTTTTGAAAATTGTATGTCCGTTTATTAATTATTAAAATCGTACCTTATTTCTTAACTTTCATTATTTTAATTCTATTTGATTCCTAATATTTCTCCTATTCTATAGTTTAACTTCTTATTCACAATTAATGGTAAAATTGACTTTCAAGAATACCACATACATCTCGTGATCTCGTTGTACTTAGTTCGTTCAATTAAATAATTTCCTCCTAGATTCCGATAAATTTAAAAAAAAAAAGTGGAACTCACGAGAGTTTTCCAGAAACTAAGAGGAGCGCAAGGCAGCGACTCGAGTTGTAGCAGAGTCCATCGAAGTTAACGATAATTGTACTCTTTTCACCTGGATCGACGGTTAGGATCGGCACCTCAGGGTGGTCAAAGATGAAGTGATTCGTGAGAGCCGAAAAGGCGATGTTCACAGCGCAGTCGAGCCGCGGACACTGTATTGGCCTGCGCGAGCACTCGGATATCATCTGGCTATTTATCTGTGCCCTCGCGGTGCTGCTCAATTCATTCCTCTGCGCGATGCTACAGCAACTTTGAACTTTGCTTTCCATAGACACTACATGGTTTACATTATTGATTACTTTAAAAATTGTTTTTTTTTTTCATTCAAAATTTTCTTTTTGTTAGTATTTAAAAGCTTGTAACCATAAGGCGATTTTCCTTCGGACTCATCATCGGGTTGGGAATCGACCTGAGATTCTGTCCAATTGTCCTCAGCGTAATTCAAGCCGATGTTATAGTGCGAGGCAATGTTGACTCGAGATCCGGCACCCGAGGCTGAGTATGCGTCGATGTCACGGTGCCGCTGATGCGCTGGTGGCACGCGACTTTTGCGTCTCGGTTTTTTCACGCTACTTGCCCTCGATGCGCTCGATATTGACTGCTGGGATTCGGTTGCCGCGCAAACCACGCAGTTCGTGTCTACGAAAAACATTTTTGTGGATATCAATATAAGTTACGTGGTTTAAATGTAAGAAAATTCATAAAGAAAAAAATAGATTCGTTAAAAAACTGGATTTTGAAGTTTTTAATGTTTTACAGTTTCTACTGCATAAAAATTTGAAGTAAAATGTTAGCGAAAATAAAATAATTTTACTTAAAGAATCAACCTGACTGTATGGAAAATCGTTGCACACATCGATGGCACAAAAGGTGTCCATCGGAACATAGCAGTGTCTTCTCGAAGTCCAAAGGGTTGGCGTCGCCACCTTTCAGGGAATAGTTGCACACGCTGCAGATACCTTTCCTCGCATCAGAATAGCGCATATCCTCGAATAAAAATTTGTCATCTTCCTCTTCCTCCTCCTCATCGTCGTCTTCGTACTCCGTCGGTTCATTTGACGTGTGACTTTGCGTTTCTTCGGTCAACTGTTGATTTTGAATTTCCTGCTGCTGTTGATAAAATTGTGGCTCTGCACCCTTAAAGGCATTATTATACGTAATTTATAGTTGCTTCGGTATTCTTTTCAATTTCAGTATATGATAAGATTGCGTTATACATTTTTTTATAACCTTATCCAAATGATTACCGTTAAATTGAAGAGCGTTTATTAAAAAATTAATTTAAGCCGTAATTTTTAGAACTGAAACAGTTTTCGAAATGGAATACAATAAAAAAAGATAGAAAAATTAAAAGAATAATAGTAAAGTGCATTCATAATGTAGAAGAGTGAAAAATTCAAAAAATCACTATTGGAGTGAAAAATCACTCTTTTTCAGAAAAAACTCAGCCACTCGAAGCTTATCACTCGCAACGAGTGGTTTTTCACTCTTCCACATTTTGAGAGTGCGTGACGGCAAAAAAATTCTTTTCTACGAATCGCATGAAACTTGACAGGCTACACCGATCATCTATACTCTTTCATTTTAAAAATTTCGCAATATTGATGTAAATCAGAATGAATAAGCGTTTAACTATTTAAAGGGAGGAAAACTGATAAGCCACGCACCTTGAAACGAGAATTCCGGTGTACGGGGTAGTCGCGCTGGCTCGTCGGCCGAGAGCGCTCGGGCTG
>JAXIUT010000021.1:16943164-16955028 GCA_035586675.1 Eurytoma californica
TACATGTGTAATTATAAGTAAAATACTGTGGAAGTAGAAGTGTTGATGATAACAAGAATTATGTTGAATGAAGGTGCTGATTGAATAGTGACATGTATTTTGTTAACAAAAGTGAAATTACACAAATTATTCTAGTGATAGTGCAATATTTATATTACATTTTTACGATTAAAATGAATAAATTATTTATATACTTAATTGCTCTAATAATGAAATCCAATCTCTTTGTGAGGATGGTAAGTGACGTATAAAAAGAAATATTTATAATTTTGATTAAAAAAATCACGTTGGAAGCGTTGATTTCACTCATCTTACCCGCACCGTTTCTAAATCGCAATCACGTACGATAATAATATGTACACTTGTAATATGTGGTTATAATAAGGCGCCGGTCTCCGAAGAACATCGTAGAAAAGACATTGAGCATATCTTGCTTCGTTGCAAGCTCGAGTTCCTTCACTCATTCGTAGTGATAAGGTCATCACAACACTGTTAATCCTATAATAGTTAACCTCCTCTTTCGCCAGTTTATATCTGCGTGTTGACGTATCTACAAAGGAGTACATTTACATCAGTCGCATAATAATAAATATCGTGTGTTAATATGCTCCTCGTGCGAATTTTCTTTTTTGACTCTTCGTCTGCGAGGGAAAATTTTGTTTGTGCACTCAGTTTGGGGCCCTTTTTCTATGCAGCCGCTGTGTGCGATCGCCAGTCGGGAGGGATGCAATTCGTTTGCCCCATTTGCGTCTGACCTATACCTGATATCGTCTACTGAAAGCTACGTACGGTAGACGTTCGATTTTCATTTCAACGCGACCAAAGCGATACATCGCTCTCGGTTTTTATCTCGAAACTTTACCTTCCACATTGGCAATTGCGTGGAGAGAGCGCCTGAAAAAAGGCGCGGAGGTCGAAAAAAAAAGAGCGGAAGAACCAGAATTTTTTCGCGAACGAACCTTTTCTCCTTAATCTCTGCAGCCGCGAATTCCATCTGGTCGATAATGAGAGGCTGGGCTCTTTTTCGTACTTCTTGCGCGCTATATACGGACATTCCGCGAAGATCGTTTTTCTTTCTCGGACGAGCTGCCGAATGAACGGAAAATCAATGAGCGCGCGTATTAAAAAAAAAGGCGAAGGAAAAGGACTTAAAACGAAGAAATGGAAGGAAAGTCCTTGCTCTATTGCATTTGCAGAGGGCTTTTTCGATCTCGCGCTTCCGGACGAAGCGCTTTTCACGGGTGCGAGCGGGTGCACAGATTTCACGGGCCATATGCGCGGGCCGCTTACGCTTCACTGTTCTCTCTTGCCTGGCCGATGCGACGCCTCGGTTCGAGGGTCAACTCCCGCGCGATTTTCTTTTTTCGATAGTCCAAGGTAATGGATTTCCTCCGGAGTCTGAATGAACTACCTATTCTTTGATTTTGGAAAAAATTCAATTTTGCAGCTGCAAACTTTTATAATTCCGGTACAAAAGAAGCGAAAGTACGGTATTTGTACTGCTATTTGAAAAATGATTGACCTCGGCTGTTTCGGTAGCTGCGCGTTTGCCTCGAAACTCGAAGAGCGCACAAATTTCAAGCAGGCAGCTTTTAATGGAATGAAAAATCCAAGGAAGTATTTTCATGTCGTCGGGTGCGGAAAAATGGAAAAGGTCCTCCAATCTCTTTCAAAAAGAGCGACTTCATCCACTACCCGCATATCATCTTCCCCTTTATAATTAAAAGCAAACAATCCGCAGAGGTTAATTGGAAGCCGCGACATCGGCAAAGGGCCGCCGCGAAAGAAGAGCTCCCCGGCGTATAGGTATTTGCAATCGCGGCCGCGCTTCAAAAGCGTCACCGGGGGATTTCGGAAAATAATATTTACCGACGCGCGTCTCCTTCTCTCCGCCAATAAACACCGCGCGCATCAAAGCTCGCGCGCGCCGACGGTAATTTGCAGCCGTCGAGTTGCGAAAGCTCCCTGACTCTGTCTCGCAGCGGCCTCAAAGGGACGAAGCGCGCCTCACCTCTTTTCGGGCCCCCCGCTGACAGACAGACGGAATCCGAGATGAAGGAATGCGCGCGTGCACCCACTTTTCAGGCGGAGAGCCGGGCGCTTCGTATCGGTCGAAAGAGACTGCCCGCTTACGAAACGTAGTCGTAAATGCGAGCCTGGAGGCTGGAATTTGTAGCAACTAATTGAAATGCATATATTTGGCTTTAATCTTGATCCACCGTGGTATTTGCGCAGTAAAATGAGAAATTTGCATAAATATACGCACAGGACCTGATGAGATCTGTGCAGTGTAGTGATTGGATATTTTCTTCCGACCTTTAGTGTAATATCCGTAGCAGAATCGTTCGAAACTATATTATGCACATTCATGTAAATTCGCACTAAGAAATCGTCGCAAAAACATTTTGAAAACATATTTTAACGTTGATCTCCGATTTTACATTGACGTATCACAATTAAAAAAAAGTCCCTAAATAAATACATCGATTAGCCATCGCCTTAAATTTGATAAATGATAGCTATATTCTATTCTTCCATTAGAACGAATTTTGAAAATCCTATTATCGTGTAAATCAAAGTGAAGTATTAGAGATCGCAATTAATTCCGGCACAAACAACAATTAATTTACAGCCTCACTTAGGTAATTAAAGGTACAACACAGCCATTATATAGATTTAAGCATAAAAAAAGTTCCGCGGCCCGGAGCATTAGCGACCCGCAAGCTTTCAGAGATTTTATGGGATTATTTACGATTATGGTCATGGCCTTGGGGCGCTCGGGTAGCTTGCAGGTGTGCCTAACGTGAAGCGGAGCGAGACCGCGAGTGGCATGGGGGGAAGGGGGGAAAGGGGGGAGGGTGGGTGCGTCGTAAAGCGCAGTGTGCCAGGAGCTCGCGTAGGGAAGTCGAGCTCTTCACTCTTAGACCCACGCTCCTACATGTAGTGACGGACGCCCATTCGCCGACCGACGCCTCGCCTGTGTCTGCACAGCAGCTTCTTGAAGGCGTTCCGGAATTCCGGCGAGAATATCGTGTAGATCACCGGGTTCAATGTCGAATTGAAGTACCTACGAACATACGTTTTTGCTTTTGTTCTTGTTTACTTGTCAATAAAAAGATGCGCGTGCTTGTATTTCTACAACTTTAGTTTACACTTTGAGCAAATCTTTGTTATAAGTTGATTTTGAACAGTAGTGATTAAAAGTTCAATTGGTTTCATGGAATAGTCATTTCACGTTTCGCGGATCATTTAATTGAATGGAGTATCATAATAGAATTTAGTCGAATGAAATATTGAAATTAATTGTGCAGTACGGTGTATTACTCTTGCATTATTAGATACCGATCAAAATTAATCACCGTAATAAAATTATAAAAGTGGCTTCAAGACGTTCTTATATGCTCAAAAGTTGCTAATTAATATAATCGAAATAGGTAATGGAATCGAAAGTAACTTTGAAGAGTGGACTTACCCCAGCCATTGAAAAAAGGCCACTAAGTAATCGTTGATGGCGCAGGTACGACAGATGGGTAGGAGTATGGCGATGATAAAGAAGGGCAACCAGCAGAAGACAAAGGCGCCCGTGATGATGACCAGCGTCTTGGCGGCCTTGCGCTCGCGTTTAGAGTCAGCCGCGATCTTTTTCCGGCGCGTCACTGCTGGTCGCGGCGACGTCTCCATCGTCGACGGCTCCGGCTCCAGGCCGTTGTGGTACGACGTCTTCTCCGGCGACGTGTTCGTTGAGCTCACGTTCGTGAACGCCGTCGTCGTCGTTTCTAACGAAATCACCGATCAATTTTAATTAGATTTTTATTTTCTATATACGTTTTATTAAAAATATTATATACTTTGTAATAAATTGTAATGATTAAGTGATTATACACGATTTCTTTTTACATGGGCGATATCTCATGCGGATAATATTGCAATGACAGCTTGCGAGCTTGCAGTAAACTATGTCAGTTTGCAACTGATCAGTAGAAACTTCTCGAGGGTGGTAAGATGCTTTCAGTTTGATTTGTGTAATTTAATTCTCTTCTGTGATGTATATCTCCGACCTTTCAGCAAACTTTTTATCCGCAAGATTTATGTTAACTCATCGTTTATTGGAGGCAATCGGTAAACTGATGGTTGTTTCAAGTTTTTCTACCGTTAAAAGCGCGATAAAAAATATAACTAATTTTAAAACATACCGTAGAATATTTTATTGATTTATTAAGATAATAAACATTACGGAATTTACTAATAGTATCGTGTGCATTGGTGAAAGAGCCTTTTTACCTCGTGGGCTTACAGTTAAAAATTCCAACTTGCATTACGCACTTATCTACGTCCTTGGTTTACTAAAGCATTAAAATGAGTGATCGTTAAAATTACATTTGACAGTCACCGTTTTATTATTATCCGCAAACGCGTTTGATTTGATGCTCTACACAGAAATTAATCGCTGAGACCGCGGAAACGCAGGCAGGCCCAAAGCGTCACGGCATTGCCGGAGAATGGTCGAGTTACAGCTCGCGAGCGTCAGGTGAGGGTGTAGGTTGCGACGGCGACACTCGTCACCGATGCTCGTTGATATAATTGAATGGGCCTCGGTCCGTCGCGAGAATTTCCAGCCGGCGTTAGCGAGCCGCTGCAGTCAGCGCGTGTGCGCGCAACTAATCCGCGCGACGCTCCCGGGCGTCCCGTCGCGCTCCGACGCATCCCAAGTCCATTAACGCGCGCCTCCAACTCGGTCGTCGCGCGCTTCCCGGGGAGAGCTTTGCGCGCGCGCGCGGGGCATCCTTCGCGAGGCGGACGTGCAAATTGAATGCCGCGAGCGAGCTGGTGCTTTATTAATCGCGTTTCTGCGCTCGCCCATCGCAGTTGCGCGTCGCTCCTCCGGGATTCGCACGCTCTCCCGGGACGTATACTTGCTTCTTGATCGCATTTCCGAATTTTTTGGAGCACTAGACGGAGGCACCGCGAGGATGGGCCAGGGGCTTAGTTGACCCGCGACTAATTGCCGAGTTTGCTTTTCGTAATTAGTTACCGCGAGTCAAGTTGAGATGTTGGGAGCTTCGGCAAATATTGGAGCGGCAATTTGGTCGATTAAACAAGTACATACACCCGTGATGTTTGTTAAAACTTGAATATGTCAGCTGGAAGGGCACTTCATAGTACGCCGTGCTTGCGCTCGCTCAATTAGACTTTTTCAGCGTTGCGGATAAACTTAACAGAGTGTAAAATCTGTATATGCATGTGCGCACGTATTTTTGTTTGTTTACGATGTTTATCTTATAAACTAGTACATTTTTTTAAAAAAAGGTTCAAAGAGGATATAAGTTTTTCTTTTAACGTTGAATTTTGATTGGAACTTATCTTTACTCGTTTCTGAAACGAGTTATTTATCCTGCTATCGCGTAGCTCGCAGGACGACGATGTAGAGTGGCGCGTGACGTGCAGGAAGTGGGGACTTACCGGATATCGTGGGTAAGGGTCGACCGATGACGGCGACGACGGCAGCCGCGATGCCACCGCTGGCTTGCGCCTGGGCTAGCGCGCCTCCCACTGCGTGGCTGTTGCCCATCGGTCTTGGTGGTCCGCCCATAGGTCGCGTCGCTTTTAAGCATAATACACATTTGATTTTTAGCCTCGAATTACATGCTGATTTGTTTATTATGCATTATTTCTACTTTGTAAAAAGTACAATTCTTGCGAAATATATTCAATAATTTTTTTTATTGATAAACTATTTTCTTATATATTATAAATGAGTATTATCTAAGTTGCATTTAGATTTTGGTAATAAACTGTAAACAATTTAAAATAGATTTTTCGAGGCTACATTTTAAAGATTGAAATTTTTATTATCTCAGGTATAAGTGAATAAGTAACTAGAATCCGATAGGTAATCCAATATACGTCGTAACTTTTTATGAAGGATTATGTACTTCCTGCAGCAAGACAAGCCGTTACTATGCATTTAAATTTTATCCGCGACTAGCGTATGTAGCAACAGAATGCGTGCGTATTACGCTGTACTTTATGGATTAAATTTATAGCCAGAATTTATAGACAGTTCACGAGGATTGTATTAGATTTGCATTTACATAGAAAATTTTCGTGTTATTGATTGCACAACAAATTGAATGTAAAATTTTACGAGTAAAATATTATATTGGTTATTCGTGCTATTCCGTCAAAGCATCCAATATTTTCGAGAAATTTAATCAATTTTTTGCTATACAAAGTATGGAATTCTGAAATTAATATGTGTTTCGTTGTACCTTGTGTATTTACAGGTTGACCTACTCTTCTACGGATTCGTTTCCTCGCTGTTTGAAATATCCGCCAGTAGAGAATAAGAATGACGAATAGTGGCAAGTAAAATGACGATACTGTTGCGAAAATCTGGAACAGTCGGTATGGTAAGTAAAATATCACGTTTATATTATAAAACATAAGAGTATGAAAAAGAAAAAAAGTAGAGCATTTTTAATTCGAAATGACTCGACAAATCCCCCGGCTGAAATTCATCTAGTCAAAGATATACGACTTATACAAAAAAAACTCGTTCACGACCGGCTTCTCCGTGCGTCCGCGGAAAATTAGAACTTATTCGCATCCCTGCGGGCGAACTGTTAAAAAGCTCGTAATGGAAATTTACGCGGCGACGAAGCGTCCGCGCAGATTTTTCGGACCTCGGCGACGCCCGTGCAAACTGGCATAATTCGCGTGCGCCTCGGCGCAACGACCGTAAATACGCCGGTTAAATCGCGGACTAAGCTCTCATCGGGTCAGAGGTAAAAAAGGCCGAGCTACCGCCTCTTTCGCAACTTCAACCCGCAATTCGTTTCGTTTTACTTCTCGGTTTATTGGGAAACGATGGCGCGGAATAATTGGGTTACGCTCGCGTCGCGATGAATAAACCGAGGCTATTTACGCCGAGCGACCGACGTAAATTTTGCGATGATGGAAAATGCCAGTGCTCGGGAGATCATTGCAATATACGCCAAGATGAGTCGCCGATTTATCGTGATTCTATTGCGTCGAGATTTACGACGAATATTTACCTTCGGTAGAATTATGGGCTTTAGACAGTATATTGTCTTTCGTGTGCTACGTACATTCTATCTTTTTAGTTTTTCATTCAAATTTATGTAAAGTAAACAATTTTAAAGTGATTCATGATGTGATTATATCTTTCTAAATTATGTGTTTTTGTCACGAGAGTATAAACTACATGTGAATTAGTACCCATGTTTACAACTTTCGGAAAGTTATAACATTTTGAAAGATAATTCAATTCTATTTTAATTTACTTAATGAATGTACAAATTAAATCTTTGTTTTTTAACTCTGACGAAACTATCGCAATGTTCAAAGTAAAATTGTTATTAAAGATAATTGAACCGTCACTTTATTCATTTAAAGTATAATCTTCCCTCCTAATGTTATCAATGATTTCATCGTAATTTGAGCCGTTCCATTTTCCCCAACGAGCCGTGCAATTACGCCGCGTCGTGAGCATCAGTCCGAGCGAAGCGCTGAGTTGAACGTCGGCAGGGGGTAACTGCAGTGCGTACCTGATAGTAGATGTCCTGACTGACGATGCAGTTCCGCTCGACGACGACTCGCTGCTCCCACAGGGGGTCTTTCCAGCCGAGAAGAGGCGCGATGCATACGAGGAAGGCCACCAGCCACACCACGGCTATCATCGCGCATATCCGTCGCGCCGTGCGATGATGAATGTAGTCTATGTTTGTCACTGCCCAATACCTGGTAGCAACAGATTGCGTTTGAAGATTACGTTAGAACTTTGTTAACAAAAATTGTTTGTTAAAAAAATTTGTTAACGAAAATTTGTATCGGTCATTTTAAGCGGCACTAAAAGCGCACTTCTTGAAGTTCAGCTGTACTTTTTGGGGTATAAGGCCTACTGCAGGTTAAGGGAGTTTTGCGTTTTCGCATTGTTGAGTCTTTAAGATATTACGTTTTGCGGAATCCGTTAATTAAAGTGAATTTATTTGTGCGTCAAAGAAGCGAAATTTATTTTAAAGTTATTACCATGAAATGATCCTTAAATTTGTTTTTAGCTTTTCTGACGTTCTTTTAAAAAGTTCTTTTACAAACTTTTACTTTATCTTAAAAGTAGTAAGTTCAGTGATTTTATATACATTTTACTCCTTTTGCAGAGTGAAATCCACCGTGATGCACAAGGCGGAACCGAAACGTCCACCGCTGAGTAGAGAAAGCAGCAAAACATTACTCAGAGTTGGCACAGCGAGGTCCACAGTGAGGTTCCTTTACTTCTGCGTGCCTTTTACTTCGGTCCATTGCAATGTGCAACCCAACCGGTGAAATTCGTTCGAATTTCAAAATCACGAGGCGCACAAAGCGAGGATCCCCCACAGAGATACTTCTAATTCATTTCCCTTACCGAAAAATTTCGCCATCAATTATTGCTACCGAATCGTAAACAAGAGGAGCGAAGAATTTCCCGAAAACAAGTTGACAGGGGCCCAGGGTGAATTCGCAAACACTCCCGGGAAATCTTCCGCTGCATCAACAATCCGCCGCGTTCATTCCTCAAACAGTCAGGCCTGAAAAATCGGTGTTTCCCCGGCTGAATATCTATGAACGTGCAACGCGCTGCAACCACCCTTCAAAAAAATCTCTTCTCCCTTCCCCAAGGCTCGTCGTTCTTTCGCGTGTGCATTCCTCTCATTGTTCCCTGTTCGATAAGACGCCTTTCCATTAGTGAAAAAGAATAATTTGGAAAAACTATTCAAGTATGTCTTTTTTTTTAAATTATTTGCTGTTTTGTGTATTAGATAATTTCCTTGAAAAGTAAAATTTATAATTTTTGGTAAACAATTGAATTACTCGGAAATGTTTAAATAAATTAATGATCAAATAATTGAATTAAACAGTTAATTAATTCAATATATCTGCAAAAGATAAAGACTTCGAGCTAAGTACGTTACCGTACAATTTAGAAACTTTGAATTTCATTAAGCGCTGCCCGTCGTGTCCATTTTGCTGGAAGACGACCCTCCCGAAGCATCCGGCACCACCTCGGACGCTGATCCGCCGCTGTCGATCGTGGGCGAACATCGAGCGGGAGATTAGAGCATCGCAAATCCCGTTACCGGACCATTTGAATAGCTGACGAGGTCGCGCGAATTCATCGAGTCCGGCGGGCGACCGGGCAACGCATCGATCCCCAACTAAAGTTAAAGTCCCCGGCCGGCGGGGGTGTGGCGCGACAAAGCCTGTCCCCGTCGGTGACTCTTACCCGCTCGCCCGCGGTAATGAGACAAGTTCCCGCTTAACCGGTCAAAGCACCGGATCGACTTTATCGCCTGGTACAATGTAAGTTGCGGGGAGCACGGAGGAGGATCCCACGCCCTGCTGGTGCTACTCGTTTCGCCGCTGTTGTAATCGAACCCCGGGGATTTCGGCCGACATCAGCGACAGGCTGGATGATACTTTGTACTTGCCGGTGAAACGCCGGTTTCAGCTCGAACAGTCGGTTTGATAATTGAATTAAACTTGCGGAACTCGCGTCACTGACTCTACGCGTGGGGGATTATAAGGTTCATTTTTCTTCAAGAAAGTGTAGGTTGAATATACTGTGTGTATTTGAGTGAGGAATTTTTAAAAAAAAATGATACTAATTTAATAATTGTAAAATTTTTACTATTATTCGCTGCGAGAAAAAGTGCGATTACAATTTGTATTTGAGTAGTAACAGACGGATGCCGTAAGACATTTGTTTCTTGTAATAGGAGAGTTTAATTTATTATTTATTTTTTTAACTCTACACGGCATATTTTATTTTAAATTTTCAAGCATATCGCATCAATTAAAAATAAATTTTAAATAACAAATGTATATGTAAGTAGTAACAGGCAGCAATCGTAAGACATTTGTTTCTTCAAATAGGAGAATTTAATTTTTTATTTATTTGTTCTTTTACTTCTACACGTCATATTTTATTTTCAATTTTCAAGTATATCTCACGAATTAGAAACGCATTTTAAGTAACAAATTTAAATTACCCTTACATCAGTGCGTAAAACCTATAATGACTTGGAACTCATTAAACTTCCACCCATTACTGACAAGTCCTGGACGTTTGCCTTCGCGACCTGCACATAATTAGCAATCAGTGAGAGATGAGATGGACAGAAAGAGGCAGCGAGGGGGGCGAGTGGCCGCGAGCAAGCGAAGCAATCCTGTCGCGTCTCCTGAATGATCGGTGGCCGCTCGCATCTCATCTGCCGGATTTGAATTACGACGGCATCCTGCCGATGCGCCCCGGACGCGGCTGCGCGCGTGTCAACAGCGGTGAATATTTCGCGGGCGCCGCATCGCCGCCGTCGACATGCAGCGCGACTATTTAATACGGGAACTAATTACGTTGCCCCGTCAAATGGCATTAGGCGGCGAATTGAATAGTCAATGAGCCGAGGGTCGGAGGCGCGATCGAACCCGCAGTGTCCGTGCGCCGTATGATTTCCCATCCGCGTGTACGTCGACTCCCGTTCCGCGTTCAGCTTGTCCTTTCGCCCATCCCCCGGCGGCAGCTCGAATCTTGTCTTACAGCTTTGATGGATCGCCCCCTCAGTTTCGAAAGTGCTCGATGTCTTTGATCGATTCGAGTGTAAAATTATTTACTAAGCGCATATGGATTACCATTTAATTATTCTCGTTCGACACTACTTCATCATCGTGGGGAGGTATAATTGTGATTTATAGTTCTGTACACTTCGCATCTATTTCTATTACGGTGCGAATTTATCATTCCGCCGAAAAACGCGGCGTCATCAATTCGCCTGTAAGTATCGCACATAAATTTTTCGCCCTGTCAAATACAGACGAAAAATACTCATTAGGGCTTACGTTCCAGTGACCGAACGGTTCATGAAATTCGATATTTACGAACTGGTCGGAATTTACGTCGGATGGAAGCGCCTCTGAAAAGTACGTCGGGGATTGGTCACGGGTAATTTCAGCGACTCTTCCGGCGCAATTTTTACCGCCGCGGCCACTGTTGTCGCCGAGCCAAAACGTTGCCCCCCTCCTCCGTCCCCAATCTGCACACCGTGTTTCGGCAATTTCCCCGACGATCGCATTCCAGCTGTAAAGCGAGCTATTTTTTTCAAACCGCGAATCCTCTTTTTTTGTTACCTCAGCAGACATGTCGCTCGCTGTTGAAAAACCGCGCGTTCGCGTTTTCACGCCGGATGAGCTTTCGCTGACATTGTTGTGGGCGATGCGAGAAATGCCACTTTTTTTATCTCTGAAAGCCGCGAAAATACGTGTGTCATACGATCACGCAGCATCAGTCCTCCGATATTGGATTTTATGTCGCTCTTATTAATGACGCATAGATGACGCGCGATGAAAATGCCTAATTCACGGGGAATCCCCCCGGTCAATTAGCGAATTAGCCTCCCGCGAACGAAATGTTGGGCGTCGATTGTGAGGACGAGTGGGAAAAACGGAGTCTCGAGAGAGAGGGAGACGAGCCGAGTAATTACGACGCGGCGCGTCGTGTAGATGCGATTTACACGCCAGCCGACATCGCGCGGCACAATGGGTTCACCGAGGCGTATGGTTTCGGTGTGCACTTCAGCACCTCTCCTCTCCCACCTCTGCGCCCGGAGATTTCCTTATCGTGTAATTTCTCACGCGCGGCCTCTCACCTACGGGAGCGTCAACTCGGGAAACTGCGGTTTTAATAAAGGGCTCGCGTTGGTTATTTTGCCTCATTTTGTTGCGCTCGAGACTCGTTTGAATTTTACGGGTTGTTAGATAAGTTTCGAGAAATTATAGCGCTGTTAATAGCTCGCTAGCGCGATAACAGTTTCCCC
>JAXIUT010000021.1:16960762-16986649 GCA_035586675.1 Eurytoma californica
TTCCGGGTGCAAAAACCGATTTGAATCAGATAAAACTTTTTTTTTATTAGGTTTTATTGGTGCCTTTCAACAGGGATTATTACAAGATATTTTATCATTCTTTATTTACAACATCATTTGAATCCTATTACGTGCGGGATAAAAAATAATAGCTTCGTTATATTCTACATGTGTAAGCAGTTTGAATTATTCAATAGAAAATAGAGAAATTTTCACTTGGCATAATCTCACAAATTTTCTCTTTTCTAATACTTTGGAAAGACAAGAAAGGTAATTGCACGAGATGAAGCAATGCAACGCTCGGCTACACTGCACAATTGATCAAAGTTGTGCACGTGCCCCTCGAACCTTCCGGACATTTGGTTAGCCGCCCTCGGGTTTGGTTCCGCAATCAGTGGCCAATTTACTCGATAGCCGTTCCATTCCTTAATTAAGGATATAGCGGTAATTGAGCGCGCGAAAGCGGAAACCCACCGGATGGTCGAAAAAAATGAGCAGACCGTGCGGGCAGACGTCACGTTGGGTTCGCGAGAAACCCGATATCACCCCGGTTATCTTCGGTTCGGATCGGGTTCCAACTATCAGATGCATGCTAGCGCTACTTGATAACCGAAACGGGTATTTACATTTGTTGCGCAAGGGATTTTCGGCGGACAGTAATTAAGGCATCGATCGAGTGTGAGACTATAGGAATGATATCGGATGGAGTCGGTGTACTGATTTTATCTGGTGCGCTGTTTGCAAGTTCTGTAATGAATTTTCATTGTTCGTGATTTTAATGGCTTCATCGAAGAGCTATTCATTTCGGGAAATCATACTTTAAATATTATTTCATTTAGCAATTATTTTTTATAATCAATTTATAATTTCTAAGTTTTAAATAAAAAATCTATTGCCTAGTTATAAGTTGCAATAAGTAAAAGTAGTTTGTAATTAGTTTCTTCAAATATTGAAATGATCGAGTCATTTATAACGAGTATAATTCAAAAAATCGATGATTGTAATCATTGTAATTAAATGTTAATATATTGTGAACTTCCGGAAATGTGTGTAAATTCTTTACAAATGTTAGGTTTCAAATGTTTAAAAACTTGATGATTTTGCATATTTTATCATGCGTCACTGTAAATCCTTATAATTTGAAATATAAGAAATGTATTCTCTAAAGAAATAAGATTTTTGTAGATCGACACAAATTTGAAAAAATTACAATTTCAAAAATGAAACTCTATTTCTAACTTTGTAATTCGCATGAATGTTTCAGCGCCTTGCAATTTATAGTCAACGCTGCGCCTTGCGAGTGGGATTTCTGAGAAAATATTACAAGTGTATCGGCAATCTCCTGAAATCTCCATTACCGAGCGCTCGCTCGGATATAAATTATCCCAGCAGCGTAGTACACGCCGAAGTGGCTCGAGTCCTCGGAAATGCGATTAATGACCCCCTGAAGCACGTGTAGCCCGCGGGAGGTAGCAGTTCGAGTGCGCGCATCGTCCGCGGCTGCAAACGACTCGGATCTCAAATGGGTTCCGCTGAAAGCTCACGCGCGCAATCGCCACTGAGGCTCGCTTTTATCGTCTCCTCGATGCGCGCCGAATTATTGGTCCGTTTACGAGGTCTTTTGCCGACGGATTTTGGCTCCTTTCTGAGTGCTCGCTTTACATACGCTCGTAGTAACGACTGTATCATTGTCTTCGTGCTATTAAGCTCGTAAACGCAACCCTGAGAGACTCGGTCGATTTTTTTATTGCTTCCGTGCAGTTGCAGATCGTTACTCGTTTCACGGTATAAGCTTGCTTTTGATATGTTCAATTCGGTTTTTATATAATAATTTATTAGATTGAAATGGATTTATATTTAATTTTGAAACTAAACTTTCTCTAATATTAACGATTGTGCTAAAAAGCTAATAAAATGTTAGCCATTAATAAAACTACTATCCTTTTGTCAGTTTAATATCTGCGAGATGACGTTTCAGCGGGCACGTTGTAAACGCATATACCGTTGAATATCGCGCTCTAAAAGTAAAATCAATCTGAAATATTCCACAGCACGTCGCAACGCACTCCCAGCACAAATAAACTAATTGAAAATTCGCGCAGGCGTCAGATGCACGCGGCGTGACCCCGCGGCTCGCGAATCGTTCGACACCGCGTAAAAGCTCGTTGCTCTGTAATCGACGCCACCTCTCGTTCCCGCTTCTGATCTTCGCACAATGCGAAAACGTGCTTAGCCCACTAGGGCGGAATGGGGGATCGAGGCATAATGGCTGGCTGGAGGGCGCTAAAAGAAATAAGAACAAAAAAAAAACAGAGTGGACGGAAAAGAGTGAAGTAAATGCAGTACCGACCTGTCGAGGGCGATGGCCACCAAGTGCAGGATGGAAGCGGTGCAGCACAATACGTCGCTGCTGGTCCACATGTCGCATAATTCTGGACCAAGAGCCCATTCATGGGCGACCTCGTACACGGCTCCTGCCAACAACGTCGCACTAAAACGACTGCGGGCTTGCGCCTCGGTGCCCCCCTGGCCTCTGTATAAATGAGCGCCGAAGAGAGACGGGCGTCCGCGGGTTCAACCGCTTTTACGCGTAGTGCAAGCTGCCCGCACCGCCGAGCAGCTGATGCGGATCGGACGGCGAAGTAACGGCGATCTTTTTTGCCTCTCGGGCTTTAATTGTTCGACAGTGCCCGTCGGTCAGTGCGGTTCGGTACGACACGAAGTAATTACAAGTTTAGAAAATTTTAATGACGTTTGCCGTACTATCGAAACTCTGATTTAACGTCCCTCTTACACACTGGCGAACAAGCTTTTAAAGCGTTATTAATATTCTGAGTACTTGTAATTTTTAAAGAATACATTTTTAATTCAATTTTCAATTTGAAACTTTGAAAGTAATTCTTGAATGTTTTCGAAATCTTACATTTTTGTTGAATGAGAAGCACTAAATGTGAATATGCTATGAACGCAAAGGTAACGTTTCGTGAAAAATGTGAAAATTAATGTAGACTGTAAAAATAATAATAATCAACGGCTAAAAGTCCATTCAAGATTGCGCGAATCGCTCTATTTCTATCTCGCGTCATTAAACAAGCGTGTAGCGGCGTGTCAGTGCATTATCTTCCATGTCACTACACCGCCTCGCACGACCCCATACGCGATGTATTGAGGTTACGAAGTAGTTGAATGACGCGCGCGCCGTAGCATCTTCCAATTTCCATAAACATCCGAGTTTGGTATTCCGTTCGAGCGCGAAATTTTCAAGTATAAAACGGAAAAGAATGAATGAAGAAAAAACCGAGGATAGAAAGTGCCATCAAGCCAGTCGTGCATAACTTTAACGCGAAGTCGAAGTGACACCGCGAAGCGCGAATATACACAGTTGTAGCGGTCGATGGGCGGCGGCGAGGGGGATCCGCCTTAGATCTCCCGGCGCTCGATGGGCAACGAGGCAGAGACGGAGATAGAGAGGGAGAGAGGCGCACTTACCCAGAGGCATCACGAGACAGGCCACTAGGAGATCGGCCACCGCCAGCGAGAGGATCAGGTAGTTCGCCACGCTCTGCAGATTGCGCTCCAGCAGTATGGCCGCTATCACGAAGACGTTGCCTGCAACACACACACACAGACGCCCACGAAGGGGAGATTAATGGGACGGTTGCTCGGTGTGCGCGAGCGAGTCGATACCCGCGGGCGGCCCGCCGCCTCATTAATAATATATGCGCGAGAGCTCCGCCGCCGGGATCAAGCGGGTTCCCCTACAAGGGTAAACACGACCGTGTCTTTCGATTGATTTCGCTTTATTGCCAAAGTTTCGGCGCGGGATTGCTCGAACTTTTATAGCTTTATTTTTGCTCGGTATTAATTGCCACCCGCCACAGATGGATTATAAGACGTTTACTGGAGGATGTGACATTTCTCACGATTTTCACGGTCCGTTGATGCTTGAGCTTTAGACGCGACTCCGACTATCGGTCCATTATTTACTACGGACCCCTTCCCAATAAGACTGTATAAAGTGTCGCGATATTTCGTGAACACGTGTCCGTGACAATCTGCGCTGCGGCCCATGCATTCGTCTTCCCCGCGTCCCCGCTAAGAAGCCGTGGAGGAGGGTGAATGGGTGACCCCGATTCGAAGGATCGCGCGAACGCGTCCCGAAAGCCGGAGGGGATTTTGCTTAGCGAGAAAAATGTGTTACCGGCGCTTGCATTGTATCGGGATTTCATTCGTGGTCAGCGCGGCCATAAGTGAGCGGCGGGGCGTCGGTAAGCCGGGACCGAAGTGCAATATGCGCGAGCAGTCGAGCGGGGTAAGCATCGCCTCCTCCTGCACGCCTACCTGAGCTTGCTTCCCGTTTTCGCTCGTCCCCCCTTCGCGATCTCCTTGTTCGCTGAATCTCGTGGGTGGTCCGCGCGAGGGCGGATTGAACTACCTCTTTGTTCCTTACTTTTATCGCACTTACAGGTGGCGCTATATAGTGGAGTTCTGATAGGGGCGGGGGAATCGCCGTAAAAACCGTGCTCTCGAGCAGTTTTTTAATCGAGGGAATCGAGGGGAAAGCTCTTCGCTCGCCTTCCTTTTTGTTCAAAGGATTCCATTACATAATTGAATTTTTCTGGGCGGGAGTGGCCGGGGATAAATTTTTACGATTTCGAGACTATAAAGTTTAATTTGAAGTTTAAGAAAGTTTTACAGCCGCGCCAAATTTAATCAAGCGATTACGCTACGAACCGGTAGAGCTGCGCTATTTTTTGAAAATCAGACGTGCAATACAGTCTTGTACAATTCTGTATATACCTATATGCAAAATTACGTTAGTTTTCCATCCATGCTCGGGACTCGGATCGTGAAAATTCAAGTTTCCAATTTTACGGAGCAGGCGAATTAATTTTTTTTTCTTTGGGTTTTAAACTTTCGCAACAATTGTATGCATAAAATTATGCAGCGTTCTATTCCTCCTAGAAATATGGCTATTATGGCGAACAATTTTACGAGAGTTAAATAACTATTTTAATGGATGAAAAGAAAAACATGCCGTGGAGTGAGGAGTACGGAACGCCTACTTTTGTATAAACCATTTACTTTTTTTTTGATTTATAAAATTCTTAACATTTTCTTATGCTATGCAAATAATGTAGGTTACTTGTGTGCTTGGAACATTACATGAAATAAGTACAAGTTATATTTTAAAAAAATACTTTACAAAGAGTTTTCAAAGAGATTGTTTTGGAAGCCGCATTCTTGTGCTCAAACAAAAATCGAGAAGTAAATTCGCCTTTACAAATGTCATTTTCTTTGAATGTAGGTCGTATAATAATATTGTTTCGATCACGCGTAATAAATACATAAAACAACTATTAATAACGAAGAACTTTTATTCGCGAGGTTAAACATATTTATAAAACGAAGTTCGGACTTCAACTGACTAAAGGTAGTTGCTATTCGCCAAATTCAAGTTGTACAGAAAACATAAAAGAACGTAGAACGCGATATATAACAATATTAATATAAATTTTTAAATGTACAGTTAAATAATTAAATAGTATATTTTAAGAGTATTTTATAACTTTGTTCAGACTCACATTACTGCAAAACAAAATATATGTTCTATATTATTTTTTATTATTAATTATCAATACGCAAAGAATCTATTAACTTTTAATTTAATCAGAATTTAATGTTTATTAGATCTTCCTAAAACATTCTAAACGTCCGCAAGTGAAATCATTAAAAATAAATCAATTTAAAGAACGAGAAAAGTTCGCTGGAAGCGCGCACTTAGCGTCGAACGCTGCGGTGCCCCTCTTCCCTTTAAAAACACTCGAGTTCTTAATGAAGGGTCAATTAGTTCTTGTCGCCGCTCGGAAAAAAAGAGAACGGGAGAGCGGAAAAAAGAGTGCGCTCTAACGGAAAGTGGATCAATCCCTGGAGGGGCGTGCGCGTGAAGTCCTCTCCTCGCGGTGGAAAAAAGGGACGAATCCGAGATGGGAATCGTACCTGACTAATTCGAAGAGGCCGTTAATGCCCGTCCGAAAGCAAACCCTTGGCGGCCGTCCCCAGGGTTATCGCCACGCCCGAGAAGGTATTCGTGATTTACTGGGATTGAGTGCAGATTGCCGGAACGCCTGCCAATTAAGTGTCATTGAAACATTTACGAATAAGCTTCAAAGATCCTCGTTC
Organism: Eurytoma californica; assembly: GCA_035586675.1. NCBI lineage: Eukaryota > Metazoa > Arthropoda > Insecta > Hymenoptera > Eurytomidae > Eurytoma > Eurytoma californica. Next base: position 16,966,946 of record JAXIUT010000021.1, read on the forward strand.
CTGCCTGATCCCCAGTTGACGATTATTATTGATTATCTTTGAATTTAAAATTCTCGCCAGATTGCGGATTAGGTACATATCCACTCTTCTTTTTCAAAATTGTTTAGGTAAATTAAACTTCAATTTCAGGAATTAGTCTCTTACACTTATCGCTTCCAGAAAAATGTTAAAGTAAGAAATTTATATTTAACGGTAATTACATACATGAATTGAAGGCCTCGTTAGCCGCCGTGCCTGCGTAAAAAAATAAAAAGAATTTGCCCTCGGGAATGTCGCGTTGCTCGAACTGTGCGCACTTGCATCTTGCCAATATAATACCTTCCCCCCTTCCCCTCTTCTCCTCCGTCACTGGTATTCAAATCCTCATATTGGCAAGCTCGCGTAGTGGCCCGATACTCTTTGCGACGTGGCTTATTTTTCCTCGCGCGAGAGATATGGGCCTCGACGCAATTTGTCGCCCGCGGTGACTTAGCTAGATATGCCGCGAAATTGGCTTCCCTCAATGCGTAAGGACTTTCTTTGAATGCACGCGAGACTGAACGAACTCGACTTTTCACCCGGTAATTCAGCTGTCTCGTCAATCAAGCCGTCATATCCTTTACCTCTGACTATGAGAGTGTCAACTCTGGATCTGGCATTTTGTTGAAATTGTGACAGCTCTCTCTTGTATGTAAAAATGAAAGAAGGCAGAATTTTAGACGCTGACGCTTAACGGTGCTTGAGCTAGAAAGTGCGATGTAATTGGATAAAATTTCCAAAATTAGATTGCTCCAAATTTTCATAATTTAGCACACATTTTTATTTTTAAACTTTAAATGCATATGAAAAATTGAGCATTAGAGACTTGAACTTTGGCTTCGTCTATTTAATAATTTTTTTACAGTAATTAATAATTTAATCATTGATAATGAGGGAAAAATTCTTATTAAACTAAAGGTGTACTAGCAACTGCAGAGATCCTAATGTAACGGTCGTAGTTTAGAAACTTTCCAGCAAACTTTTTTCAACTTTTTATTTCTTACGACGCACTTGTTACGATCTCATGCTTAACATTGTCTATAAAAAATTGAAAACGATTTCACTCTATCAAAATAAAATTTTTCTGAATTCGCACTCAGTGAGTAATGAAATAGTTATTTCATTTAACTCCCACGTAAAAAATAGAAAACCGAAGATATAGGAGACGACATCTCTGCATTTTCAGTGAAATGCGCACCGCAGTATAAGCGTATGCAGACGACTGTGTCATTTGCTAAAAGCCCCGGGTATTAATAATGAGCCCCGTGTGTCTTACGGCGCGAAAGTTGTAAGCAATTACTCAAGCAGACTTATTCATTCCGCGCAAGTGTGTCCGACTGGGTACGCGTGGGCGTTAATGCGAGTATCGTCCCCCAACAATGAGGCTGCTCTTGGATTATGACGCGCAATATCGCCCGGCTCCATCAGCCGCGCAATCACCTTTTAGATCGGACGTCGTTCAATATTTTCTCCCCGAGTTGAAATTACTGTCTCGCTGACTTCATTTGTCATTCATTTTCTTGATTAATTTAATTACTAGCGATGATGAGTTCTTAGGTAATTAAAAGCTTTCGAGCTGCAGTTTCGTAAATTTAATGGAAAAATTGAAGGTGCTTGCATTTTTATTTAATTCCGCGAAGTTTTTAAAATATCTACGGTTAATGTCAAGTTAAAACGATGAAGTAAATAGGAAAAAATTGAAGCTTTTGAAGTGAAATTTTATTATGTAGTTAAATGCAGTTTGCAGTAAGCAAACCTTCTTTGATGAAAAAGGTTCATTTTTTCTCTCGATGAAAATAGCTGGAGCACCCTAATGAAACTTATGTTACAATTTGGGCATACAAAAGTTATTTCATGAAAGCAACTGTTATCCTATTAACTCGCTGCATGGTTTAAATTATTTAAACGATGCTGTTCTGTTTCTATTATAGTACATCGTAGTACGTAGTAGAGACAGACCAATACGGTAAGACATCGATTTATGCATCTCTATAAAGATTGATATGTTCTGTATATGCGTTCCCTAATTGAATTGTATTCTTTTGTAAACATCTTTTTGCTAAATCCATTTTCTTCCCTAAACCGAGTGTTTTGCTTCGTCCCTCTGAATTATGGTAAATAAGAGCGCTTTATCCGAGGAGCCGCCTTCCGCTGGCTAGAGGGCGAATGCGCAGGCAAGAGCCGCGGAAAATAGGCCTTAAGTCGGTCAGCCAATCGCATTATCAAGGTAAAGCGGCGTAATTGCCGACGACACCGTGGGAGCTCGAGAACGGCATTGTTAGCGGGGAAGCCGAGGAGCGGAAACTTGCTTATTCTAGCCACCCTATGGTATCAAAACTTGGCCCCCGCGCGGCGGGACTTGGTCGCGGCGCCCAAGCTGGAACAAACTGTTGCCTCCGGTCGAGCCGGAATTTTCTGTACGGCTCGCGCTATGCAGCAATTACGAGTTTACCGCCGCGCCGCTTTAAGTGCGTGCAAATGTTTGATTTGGTTTTACCCCGCTTGTGAATGGCCCTCGGCTGAATGTATGAATTTAGTAAAATACCGACCAAGGAGTTTGGAATTTCAATTAGCAGCCCGCCGCGGGCTTAGGGGAGAATGAATAAATATCAGGTTTTATTTAATTTTGATTGGATAATGAAGGAAAGATCCGTTTTATGAAATGTTGACTTTCAACTGAACTCGGGTATATAATTTTCATCACATAACTTTCTTGAATAAGTTATAAAATTAAAGTTTTACGAAGACTGAATTTCGTACCCGTTTAAATGCAGTAAAATTTATTGCAACTTACCTAAACATATTTAAATAATAACTAAAAAATAATTTTAATTAAAGCCGTTCTTATGGATTTAAAAAAGCATCCGCAACGAAAGTCGCAGGTCGTTTTTTTATTTTTGAAAATTATCTGCGCTAAACGTTAAACTTGCAAAAAAGACTGTCTCCTTCATTTACGTTCGTCTCCGTCAATTTTGCGAAGGCTATGCGCCCGACGCAGGACTTCGGGCAAGTTCGACCGACGCGGAGAAAGTTTATGGGCCAAGAGATCACGTAGTGGCGGTCGTCGACGCGCGTGACTTGGACGAAATCGTGAGTGTTAAAGCGAACGTCCAAGAAGCGAGAAGGACTTTTTCGCCGGTGTAATGAGAGACATTTTATTTTTCTTAAGTAAATTTATTTTTAATTACTTGGTTTATAGGTCATACTGCGTCGTTCAGCTTTTTTTTTAAAAGTTTTTGAAAATTTCAAGTTTTCATTATTACTGCGAAATGTAGGGTAATAATTTATGTTTTTTAAAAGATACGTTTTAAATAAATTGTATTTTCACAACAGTTAAAAAACATGATATTTTAATACTTTGCATACATTTTTGTAAGTAAACAATAAATATAAATGCACGCTAGGTCATCCATTCAAAATAAGACGCAACTCGCCGAGTAGGACAGGGTTAGTTTTAAAATATCAACTTCCAGCATCGCAGTCGTGCATGCGCGCTTTAATCTTCATAAGCCGGGCGTGCAAATATTTATGAATCGGTCGGTTTTTTAATTACGCAAGGCCTTGTACGTGGCGAACAATGTAAGCCCCACGGCTACTTTCACCGCAGAAGTATTTTTAAGCTTGCGCGCTATCCATTTTTTCTTTCATCCCCTACTCTTTTTTCTCCCAGAATCTCACGAGGTTGCAGGGCGCGCGTGCGAGTCGCATGCCGGTTATTAGGCACACATTTGGCCGCCGATAATCGATACATCGATAAAGATTATCTCGGCTTGCGGGGAAGGCCGTCACGGGTTTTAAAGTGAAAAGACGCTTACGAGCATTTGGCAGAGTGCCTGAGAGTGCTTCTCCCGTTGTTTTACATTTTCATTCTCTCTCCTACTCTTTTAATATTTCGCTATCAGCAGCCGGCTATTTAGATTGACAGGATGTACCCAGTCCTGTTTTTTTTAGCGAATGCGACCTTTTAGCGGATTACTTTTTCTTTTCAAATTATTAAAATGCTCATAATAACTTTCATCCCTTTCAATAACCATTAAATCTGCGCTTACACTCTTGAAATTTTCTTAAAAATAAACGAAAGTGCAGCATTATAAGGTACGGGGCAAATTGATCCACTTAGGATGGAAGCCCTGGTTGCATGCCTGAACCTAATTGTGTGCTTTTTATATAAAACACATGCAAAAGGACTCAAATAGCTTCGGGCACACGAACCGACGATTTATTTTTCAGTAAAAACTTTTTAAAATTTTATGTATATATTTTTACTTTAAAATTTTTGTTATTACTCTAAATTATTTTCGTTATTTTGACCCTGCATTTTTTCAGTTAACTCATTTTGTCCACTTCTACAAAAAAGCACCAAGTCATTTCGAAAATTCATTAACAGCGAACAAAAGCAAACTGGGCAAGCTGGGAAATTTTATGGAACCGGAACAATTGAATGTAACCATGTGGGTTGGCGTGGAGATCCATTAAAGTGCAATCATTCGACCATATGCAGGAACACCATTCGTCCTTATTGAAATACAGAAACTGAACTCGAGAGTTTCTACCCCAATCGGCTGAGGGCTCTCGCGGTCCGGCGACACATTCATAGCGATGTAATTCTAATTGGCTATCGTGCTGATTCCCCTCGCTTCTCGTCCGACAAAAGATGAGGCGCCTCCGGTATGCTACCCCTGAATGAGTGCATTAGTCTTTGATTCAAGGTTGAAAGCTGAGCCCTTGCTTGCCTGCGAATTATTATACCCTTTCTTCATATTCATTGTCTTATGATATTATGTCCTTCGAATTGACGAATAAGTTATTTGAATCCTCTTTTCATTCATAACAGATATTTTGTAGTTTATTAAAAAATAATAGTATTCAATATAATATTCGTGCAATAATTTCGTCGTAATCTTTCACGTATACGAAAACTATTTTCAATAATATTATTTATACGCATTTCTTTACCAAAAAATTTATAATTTTAATATGATTTTTAACTAGAACAGCCAAATGACAAAAGTTAATGAATATGTATTTATTTACATTCACAGGAGAGCTTTTGGTTTAAATAAACAAGTGACTGATATGTGCTTTATTTTTTCATTTATTGTGTGTTAATCATTTTTAAAATACTTCAATTAGTTTTTCAAAAATTCTTGTAGAAAACATTCTTCTCGCGCTAAAACAATAATGCATAGTTGGAAATTTAAAAAAAAGAAAAGAACAATCGCAAACTCTCTCGCTTCGATTCATTACCACTTTATTCAGACATCCGAGCGAAATTGGAAAGTCGGGGAAAAAGTAAATCTCTCCAGCGATTTTTCACGAAAACAATTATATTTGAAATAACAGGAGCATTTAGAAGCGAAGAAATTTTATTGGATCGAGGGCCGCTTGGCGGAATGGCTCCCCCGGAACTTTTCACTCGGCCATTTATCGCTGCAGGGAGCGTGCCAATCCTTACCCCGACGAATAATCCCAGCGAAGTCTCCCGGAGTCAGCGCTTTCCGCGTCTTCTTAAAGCCCGGCCTCTCGAACGCACTTCCCGTCATTAAAAGCCCTGGCGGTATCGTCCCCCTTTGACCGGCGAACGTGACATCCGATTGTCGTGTTTCCGCCGCGCGGCTGCTTCCCCCCGCTCGCTCGCCTCCTCCTATTGATTCTCCGTTCGCCCGGCTCTCTTCTTCGGAGAATGACCGGCGAATCCGATGAGCGAACTTCCCGGACGTCCGATGTACATTCCACTTCACCGTCCATTTCGCGCCGGCTTACTTTCCTTCCCTCTCGCTCGCCTTTCCTTTTAATACATTCTTTTCTCTTTCACCGCTGTATTTTCCTCCGGGTTCGATGCTTTTACTCGTCGGTTAGCTCCTTTTGTACGCCCGTTGAATTACGCCGCTCCTGACTCTTTTCCCCTACTCCTCGATCTTCAAACGGATTTCTTCTCGACCTCTCTTTCCTTTTCTTTTTTAATAAACCAGTTTTTTTCCCGTTTCCACGCTGTAATTTCGATGTTTACCATAACAGGGCTAAGCGTAACGGCGCTCCCCGAAGAAGACACTCGGGCGACGGGGCGGAAAATTAAGTTAAGCCGGTCACGTCGAGCAAACGTTTAACCGTGCGAACGGCATATACACGGGGTTCCGCCTTTTCGGCAGTGCGATCACGCGCGCGTCGGGGTGCATTATTGGTCGGGCGGACAAACATGCACGCGGCCGCGGAAGCGGCGAGTCGATCCAGCGGGCTCGGACGGCTGTTGACGCAATCGACGTCGAATTCCGCAGACGGCACGGCCTTTGTCTGCGGCCGGGCTTTTGTTATGCGCGCTGGCTTATGCGACGACGGCACTGGCTTTGAGGCGCCCCGGCAATCATCCAGTCGGCGACGGTTTCACCCTCGGCTTCGCCGCGCACAACCACCGCTCAAGGAGCGCCGGCTATTTGCCTAAGGGACGAGTTGGAGGATGATTTTTGGCCAATTTTGCTTTAATTGTTTTAGGCGCACGAGTTTACTCACGATAATCGAGTTGGCGTTTGTCTTCGTTGCGATATGTAAATTTTGGTATTTTAATTTTCTGCGATGATAATGAATTCCGTCGGCTTTCTGCTGTGGCTTCTAGGTTTCGCGGTCGCTTTGTCAAAAACTAATCTTATAATACTTTCCCTTTTAGAAATTCTTGGAAATCTTAGAACTGCTTTTATTTCAATTAAGATGACAGTGAAAGCCAATAAAAGACAAAGTACTTTGATGTTTATCATTTTTTTGCCTCGTTTCGAGCTCCCTTATTTCCCGACTTGTTTTCAGGGGGAAATTGAAGTTTAAACTAAGTTTCGCTAAGTCAACACACACGCCGTTCAAAATAATTTCAAATAAATTCAAGCTAAGTAGTCTTTTATGGATTATTTTTATAGCTTAAGCACTTAAAATGCAATTTAAATTGAGAGACCTTCACGAATATCCGGGATATCGTTAGTGCTCGTTACGATTAAGATAGCGCACGAAACAGTAATTAACGAGCGTCAGTCTGTTTTACTCTTGTTCAACAAAAATTGTTTTTTTTAGAGTACGCTCTCGGAGTCTTAGAATGTGATTAAAGTTAACAAGTTGATTTTTCAATTATTCATCTTCTTAACCTAATAAAATCGCAAAATTAAATACTCTTTTAAGGAATTTATTTGTTAATAAATGTTGAAATGAAAAAATTAAATTAAAATAAATAAGTACAAAATTTAAACCAATAATTCTGTTAAAATTTTCCCAACGGTAATTCCATTTCCTGGTAAACGTGCCGCTTTGTTGAACAAACTCTCGACACGTGTCTAAAAATAAAGCAATTAAAAAGAAGTTAAAAAAAAACACACCTCGAGAATCCTTCGGATTTTCTGGTCAACAAACATCTTAGAAGTGAATTAAGCTCCTCCGCGCCGGCTCCCTTTTGAACTTTCTCACCTTCGGCATACCGAAAAAAAGCAGCTCCGTGCCTCGTAAGGCGCGCCGCGCAAGGGGAGAAAAAAGAAGCGAGGGGAAAAAAAGAGACGAGGAGGCGCCGGGTTGAAGCGCGTCGCGCCTTTTTGTCTGTGCAACGAGGTCTGCGAGGCAGCGAGTCCCCGGGGCTAAATTCATTAATTTAGCTCAACGCCTTTGCCGGGCCGGTGTGTACGCTAGGTGCGCGCGCGGCCTTATCAGCGCGGCAGGCGCGCCGTCGACGTGAGAAATTGCCGAGCGCACGAGGATTCCTTCCGTCCTGATAAACGAAAAAAGGCGCCCCGAGGAGGTCATCTCGAAGGAATGCGCATTGTGTGCTTTTAATCAGCACCGGGGCTTATCCCCCGCCCGATTGCCCGGCTCTACGGAGGCACGAGATAAGAGCGCGTAACTCCGCGAGACGCGCGCCCGTAGGAGCGCCTGAGACGCTGCGGTTACGCCGCAACCTGCTCCCCCCTTCCCTCCGCCCTTTGCGTTCATTGCTAATTAGATAAGGTTTTGTTACCTCGTCGTCTTCAATTTTGATAATTAAACGCGTGACTCGGCATTGTGCCGCAAACTCGATAATAGTTATTGCAGTTTTATTTTTATTTTTTTACAAGTTTGTAGACTTGTTATCAGGCGACTTTTTAAAGTAAGTTACTTTTGTTCAGTTAGCGCTATTCTTTGTGATGATCATTTTTTGTAATTAAATAATAATGGTAAGTGCAACCTGATGTCGTTACAAAAAATTAATTAGGACACGTACGCACTAATTTCCCTTTATTTTAATGTCTCTGTAAAATGGTAATGTTCCGTAGGTTACATTTAAACAGAATTAAAATTAAAAACTACCTTAATTCTAGTGGCGTCCTAGTTATCAGTCTGAAAGTAAAAGTGAATTATTTCAATTTTTTTTAACTTTCAGGTAAAAACTAAAGTTTACCTTGTTTCCTCAATCCATTAGACAGTTCTATAATAAGTTTTTTTTCAAATTTATATGATTAATTACAGAAGTTTAAGTAAAAAAACAGGCGGATATTTTTCAGCGTGATTTCGTCAAACAAAATGTCAGGCTATGAGGTTTTTATTGTCGCTCGCGCAGGAACCTTAGAGTGCACTTCTTAAAGTTCGCACTTCTTGAAACTTGCAGGGGAGCTACTTCGACGCTATTTTACTTTTCCTTGAAGAATTTCCTCCTTTCTCCACTCCCCTCCTATCCCTCCACTCCGCTTTATATATGTGCACTACTCCAGATAAGTAGCGGCGCCTTTATCAAATTTGACGTTACGCCGGTGCATATATATTTTCAAATGAAATTCTTCAACTTTTATCTCAAATCATAAGATTAACTTTCGTTCCCCCGCTCAATTTGGTATAACGTTGGATTCCGGCGGGGCTGATTTCAGTTTTTTTTTTATCAGATCGACGAAAATTCGTCAAATTTGAGGAGTCGCAGTCGGGACAACTTTGGAAATTCCGGCGGTGGATTTGCGCACCCGAATGGCATTTAAAACTTACCCGTACCGACGTTTCTGTAGACGAACGAATTAACTATCAAAGTACATGTGCTCGTGGCTGGCCGAGCTAAAAGTGACTACTGGCCGAAGTTTCGCTGGGAGCCACATTATCGCGCACTCCATTCTCGAGGGGGGAAGTCGCTAAATAAACTCAATTCGTGCGTGCGCGAGCTCGCGATAATCCGGGAAAAATTCACCCCCACCCCTGCCCGGAGGCGCGTGTACCCCCCGGGGACAAGTAATTCTTCGCTGTCGCGCAGCTGAGCTAAAAAATTTGGGTCAAAGGGCTCCTTGTGGAAGGCCGTGCAAAAAGCATCTCCTTCCGCTGAGAAATTTTTCTCCGGCGAAGGTGGGGAATTGTACGGAGGGGGAGCGCGCGATAAATTTCATCGACTTAGCGCGAAATTAGTTTACGCCCCGGGCCGGTTTCATGCTTCTTTCAAAGTATTTCTGCAATTGCTGCGGATAAACAAAACTTTGCGGCCTTTAGTGCCGAGCAAATTAAACATTGTTGAGCGCGTTGCGCGTTCAAATATTTGGTTCGCTCAAAGTGGAAACCGCCGGGATTAAGAAGTTACGGTGAAAGGTAGTCAGAAAAGTAATTTAGGTGAAAATGTTTAAACTACACCTAATGTATCGCATCGGGAATAACGGAACTTTTTCGCGCTTAGAGAATTTGAGGAAGAGAATTTAAAGAATTTCTTCTTTGCACTGGAGAATTCAGTCGCGACCCGCGACTGAGATGTCTGTATTCTTTTTACCGGATGCAAAATTCTCTTTCTTTTACGGGGAGCTGCATGTGCTCGGAAAAATTTCATAACTTGCACGATACATGAATTCTGTCGGTCGCAGAAATAGGCACATATATATATAAGGAAATATGCGCTCGACGTGCCAACGTGACCGGATTATCGTTCTTTAGATTGTTTGCAACGTTTCAATTTTGCACGATTTTTTTTATTATTGTCACCTGGTGACTAAATTTTTGTTGTTTCCTACTGATGTTTGGAAATCAAAAGCACAATTTGTGAAAATTTGAAACAGAGTATCAGAGAAATCCGTAACGTTAAACCCTGACTTTAGATTCCTCTAGTATTTCTTTACGCGAATTTAGATAATAATAACTTAAAATTTACTTTTGTTGTTTCAGCCTTTTATGATTTATTGATAGCGTTCGAAGTTAGAAAAGTTAAACTAAGAAGCCGGGAAAACAAAATGTACAATAAGCGATATCATTTAACCTTATTGTATGATTAAAATACTAACAAAGAAATCTGCAAATTAAATTGATTCGTTTAATAATAATTTGTTTAAAATTTCTTAAAAATATACCCAAGTGCAACGACGCGTAATTGAGTCGATTTCTAAAAACGTAGCCTCGCGCTGAAGAATACAAAAGCGCCCAATCGCGAAACGAAAACACATCTCGAAAGCCTTACCAGCATAATAACAAAAAAAAAGTATCGGTGAATCGGGCCCTTAATCCAGCGGCGGGCGTAATTTCCCGCAGATCAGCAATGCCGCCGAGCGAGCCGGGAGGAGAGCCCTCGATATCGCGCCCCCGGCGCGCGTATCCCCGTGACTATCGGTTTTGTCTATCTTCGCGCCATTAATCATCTCGCGCGAGTTTGCTCCCTTTATTCGTGCCCGCGCGCTTATCTCCCGACGCCGCGCCGCGCAAGTAGGCGGCCCCCGGATTGAAAGGATTCTGATCCGAGCCCCGGAAGAATTGCGCGCCAGGATGGAGGGATTTCCTCGCTCGAGATCATTCACTTTCTCTCGCGCGCATCGATACTTCGGCGGTGCGAGTGCTGCGGGTGCACGGCGCTTCCGCCCGCTTTTTATCTCGCCGCGCGCGGTATTACGAGGCGCGTCGAGATTGCGGCCGATCGAGGCGAAATATCTTACGTTCGATTGGCTTTCGCGTGCTTAACTTAAATTGTTAGTTGGTCGCGGGAATTTAATTATGTTATTCTATTCGTATACTATATTTTAGGGGCATTATTTTTAATATTTTGTTTCTAATAATAGAATTGTTAGATATGCTTCATTTATATCATCAGTTTATTGAGTAAATTTAATTTACAATGATAATTGAATATTTTATGGTTTCCACACAACCTCGTGTGTGTGCCCAGGGAATTACATTTCTAAGCTTTATCTTTGAGTGATCAACAACTGCAAGCGAGTCACCTATCCATCAACTGGATGTGTCAAACGTTGATTAACTTTCCTGATGGCTGGGGGGTGTGGCCCTATTACTCCGCTATTGTGTGGGTTAATAAGTTGAATATTATTTATTGCACCCAAGTTACACGCGAATCTATACATTTTTCGTGAGTGGCAATGTTAAATATATAATCATATAGTATTACGAAATCACGATACCTTTAACACTAAAATAAAATTGGGTTAAACGGTATGTCAGTTAATTTAGTGTGACTTTTACGATGAAGTTTTAAATGCACTTTAGCGGAGAAATTCTTTGATGGCTAATTTCAACTACGAGTAATGAATCTTTGAATCGTTTAAATCAGCCAAGTTAGACCGACTTTTTAATTTAATGTCTGTTAAAACTTGTTCTGATTAATATTCAATCTTGGATAGTGATGAACGATGCAAGAAGCGAACAACGTTTTTCCCTCCGTGCCGTGGCTACCATAAGTGTTACGGATTTTTTTCCAAGGAAAATAACAAAGGTCAGCAACGGGAGATCTCTAATTATTAATGAAACAAAGATTATTCCATCCATTTATCGTGTAAACTGGATTAAAAAGTTTTTTCTCTATTTTCAGCCCCTTTTTAGGTTGCAATTCCAGTGGGAGAAAACGATTGAATAAAAAATTTAGAAATTTAATCTGATAACTTTTTACGATAAATTTATCTGGCGTTTTTTCACGTGCACACGGATTTATTGTTTCAATTGTCCGCTAATAAACTTCGCGTCGGCTAAATTAACGTCCCCTATATTATAAAAAAACAACTGAACTAAATTAAGCTAAATAAAAATTCACAAAATTCAATGGACGTAAATTTTCGTTTTTACAAAAATAAATCTTGCAAGTGGGTGGTGTACTTATATTTCATTAGCTCATCCGAGCTGAACTTAAAGTAGCGTAAAAATTAAAAATTCACTCAGCGAAAAAATTCTGTTCCGGCCAACTGACTTGGGCGTCGTAAAAGATTTTCCGTAGCTCGGTCAAGTCCTCGACCGCTGGAATCTGATGATTCGACTTTTCAGAGGCGACAGAGCGTGCGGAGTACGCCGGCCAAGTCCGCGCTTATAACCTCATACCTCTACTCCCCCGAAAAGACTACCTTTTATCTTCCACTAGTCTTTCCTCTATTTTTATCACTTTTCCATTTTACCCGCGGACCTTTCCTCCCACGTCGAGACGCTCGGTGCGATCGCCGTCGTCGGAGCCTCCTTCGTCTTTAATATTTCAAGAACCGGGGGTTTTATTAAATTTTAACGACGCGCCCTCGTCGACGAAAGTACACGGCCGGCTGCGCTTATTTTCCGGCGATTCGTTTAAATAAGTACGCTCGGAGCAATGCAAATGTTTTCATTGCCCGTGGATTGGATTTGAGAAGCAAAGGTCAGCACTTCCAGCGGGAGTTTAATGGATTACAAGTGGACCGATAAAACGGTTTTATTGACACGTTGAGAAGACTAATAAATGACTGGGAGTACAAAAGCCACCGCGGGACATCGTTATTTCTCGAGGAAAAAATGGGCACGCCGGCTAAAGTGTCAAAATCACTTAACAAAATAATCCATTACCGCCGTAGGATTATCAAAGGTGGGTAGAGAGAAGGCGGAAGAGGCGGCCGGGAATCGGGATATAGCGACGCGCAGATTTGCGACTCATTCGTGTCGCTTTTTTTGTTGCCTCCCGCTAGACGATGAATGACCGACTCACTTCTGCGTTGTCAGTTCAACTTCATCGGGTAGTTCGGCTTTTTCATCGGAAGAAATTGAACGTGCCCTATCAAGTTGAATAAGTGATACCGACACGAGTGCATTTATTCGGTTTTACTTTTCTATCGCAAAAAAGCGGATGTGTCTAAATTTCAATTATTCACTCAAACGTTTCCAAAATTTACATCGAGGCAATATAGAATTGACTTATGTAAGGATAAAAAAATTCGCGTGTACTTGATTAATTGTACAAAAAGTCAATCAGCTGCCACGTGTTAAGGTATCTCCCGAAGGAGAACACTGGATGGGGAGATCGAATTCGTCATTGTAATTAATGTGCTTAACCCACTGATAAATCTGGGTGACCGACGAGCACGCGCTAGGCTCGACGAGCGTGCGGATTGCGTGTGTCGGATTTATCGTCGCAAGTCTTACGTTCTAGATTTACGGAACTCGCTGCAGACTCCAGGTGTCTTGCTGTTTTCTTTAGGAAACATTGATGTTTCTGAAAAAGTTTCAAAATAGAAAGCCTTGGAATAGAAGTCTTTTGAAAATTGATTTAAATATAAATTAAGTTTTTATTTATTTAAATTTTTTAATTGGTTACATTATCATTTTGATAAGATTTATAGAAAATCAAGTAAAAATGGTATTCAAAATTCGACAAATTAGAAAATTTGAACGTCGTACAAAAGAGGAAAGAAAAAAGTCTCGGCAGTTGAAAAATCTCTTATCATTCCTTCCAATTGGGGGAAAAAAAGCTCTTGAGTGATCATTAAAATCACTCAAACGTCGACCCTCGTAAAGCCTCCCGAAAAAAAGGGTACAAAGTTACAGCTGGTCGAAAACTAGCGGCGAGTCCGCTCGCAAACAAATGACACTTGGCGCGTCCTAAAATACCTTCGGAATTTCCATCTGGGCGCCGTGCTAGCTGGCCATTTCGGCGGACACTATCAGTCCGGGCCAGCAGCTGCGCACATGAATTATCCGGGGTTCGCGCGGCCACGGATAAGAGATCCGTAGGCGTAGGCTCTTTCTCCCGCTGCTAAATTAATTACGCGCGGGCAGGGGGGGAGGAGATCGGTCGGGCCGCGGACTCGTCTCTCCCCTTATCTCGGGGCCGGTGCCACTTGCGCGTGTTTATGGCCGCGCGGACCTTCTTATCGCCGCCGTTTAAGCAAGTGTCGGACCTCGAGATTCGCCGGGAGAGCAGGTGCCGAGTGAAATATACTCGCCTCCTGATAAATCGCGACTCCCTCGTTAATTTCCCCCTCCTTACTCGAGAGCGGACGATTGTTTCTCGCTCGGGAAGAGCGCGGGCGCCGGGAATTTGGGTTTTTAGTCCAGCCGGTGCTTTATGGTCGCTTCGCGAGCGATAAAATTGTGCCGTTGCTAATTATTTTACGCGCGCGGGAATAGTGGGGCTCGTTTCGCGCTGAATGTATTTACGAGGCCGGGAGGTAAGGGGTCGTAGAATCAATCCTAACTTGAGGAGATTAAGAAGGGTTCGGGTTGACCTTAACTTGGCAGCGAAGTAGGTGTTATTAGTATTTACTGATTTTATTGAATCCGTGTAATTTACCGACCATCATCGTACGCTACACTGGCAATAAGTATATTGACTTTGTATGTCTGCTTATTTATTTTACAATAATGATTTTAATTATAGGTGATTATAAAACATTTAGAATAAACATTTTTTTGTACGATTTCTCGCTTTGTTTAATATTTGATTTAAACTAAACAGAGAAGTTCTCTTGTAAGCTAGTTTAAGTTTTTGACGGAATTGAAAGAAAACATCAATATTATTATTTAAAAATATTTTAAAATTTTCATCGTGCAATCGAAAACTAAACATTAACAGAAACTATTAACATTGTACGTGACTAAAAATAAATTCTAAATGTTGCACCCCGAAGAGGAAGAAATAAAGTAACGCTTGTAAATGACAATACAAATGACAATAGCGACCTCGTGACAGTGGAAATTCGTTCGGTCGCAACGGAAAAGGAGTTCCGGTATCGCGGTCGAAGGTCCGAGTTTTACCGGACGAAATAACGTTAAATAAAGGGAGCTCAAAGTGCCGTACGTCCGAGTAATAGGTATGGATGATGCTCGGGGCCGTGAGTATCATGCGCGGCGCGGAAATAACGTTATAAAACTTCCCGAAAGCGGGCTACCGGGGCGCCGCGCCGAAATAAGTTCGCTAAAAAGTTATTGGCTGCTTGGGGGAGGAAGGGATACCGCGGACTGCCGCTCGTGTGCTTTACGACGGCGGTTCTTCCGAATCTTTATTAAAAAAATGTCTCCCTCTCACCCACACGCGGATTTTTACCCTCCTCTCTTCTTGGCGTTTATTTACGCTTATCTGCTTTATCTCCCTCCTTCGCAGCTTATGCTCGGGGAGTCGTATATTTGCCGGTACTACGGGTTGAGCTTATCGAAAAGCTCGTTTTACGTCCGCGTAATTTTTAACCTATTTTATGGGAAACGCGAGAGTTGACCAGGTGCGGACCGGTTATAAGCTGAACCGATGAATTTACGTCGCTGAATTGTTCATTATGATAAAATGTAAATGCGAGAGTGGCGGTATTTTTTATTTTATGGATGGGACTCTTTCCCGTTTCGTAAAAGACACCCGTAGACATAAATGTTTTGTGTCTTTTTGTGTCGATTGTATTGCGGACGTAAAGTTTTATTTTTTTTCTCGTATTGTACTACAAAAAAATTTCTTTTAACTAAAAATTCTTATAAATAAAAGTATTAAAATATTTTAGTATAGGTTATAAGGGAGAACGGGGCAAAACGAACTACACTGACTACTAGATTGAAAACTAGAGTTAATTATTATTTACTCTATCGAGTAGATTTAAATTATCTTCACTCATTTAAACAAAGTGAAGTTCTCACTCTAACTCACTCTAATAGAGTGGAATATTCACTCAATATTAAAATGACTCATATGAAAGAGTGAAAATTCGCTCTTAAAGTTTTAGCGTGTAATAATAATAATAATAATAATTACAATAATAATAATAAATAACAATCGAAATTGTTAGGTATTGATTACAGATATATTGTGGCGATTCTGTATTATGATTTTATTATACTTTTGAAATTTCTGTACAATTTTTTTCATAATATGATATTCTATTATTCATGGCAAAAAGAGTGTCTAAGTGAGCTGAAAAATTTCTTTTTCAATTATTATAAATTAAAAAAACGAAACTATCGGTCTACTTCTATTGTAAATCTGACGAATCTACGTAAACAGAATCTCTGAAAGCAATTGGAAGTTCTCTTCGTTTTGTTTAGACAAGAAAGTTAGGCGGTTCACTCGGCACCTGGGACAGGTGACCGGTGGGCGCGTTTGCCGCAGTGTGACGAATGGCCCCGGCGTATAACCGAGATCCCGGAGGGTTCCAACGGTCAAAAATAAAAATTAACCAACGGATTCCCAGGGCGACCCGACACAAAGCCCGCAGGGTTAATACAAGTTCGCGCGGCCGGTCGCGTAGCCCGCGCTTTACGACCGACTCGGCCCGTCGAATCTCTCGCGCGGACCCTTCTATTTTTACGCGAGGGAACCCGAATTCGGGGATTCCGCTATTCGTTGTTAGCCCTTTTTACGAGCGCGCAGCGGCACATCGGGATTATCTCCTTTGGGCGCCGGCGCGCACTTCTCGCGACACGTAGGCCGTTTTAATTTTCCGGCGCGAGCGTACGTTCCGGCTGCGCGTTTTTTCGCAGCTGATTTTTTTACGCGGCTCTCGTGGGATTTCGCCTTTTTTTTGCAGAACGCGCTGCATGTGTGTCTACACTTTTTTTGCGATCAATATTCTTTTTTTTTGAAGAATTTAAGGTTCGATGTACACTCTTTTATTACTTATATGCGTGATATTAAATGTTATTAAATCTTGAATAAATGGGGATTTGGAATACTCGAATAAATTCCATGAAAGTCAGTGATATCATTATTGCACTATGCGAATTTCGCTTTCGATCAATGAGTAAATGTTTTAAGCTCATGCAGTGGATAAATAAAATCAACTCGACGGGAATGAATTTTAAAAGGGAATTAATGCATCGCTTTTGCACTCCTTTATTTTTCGTTCACTTTGCGTCCGCTGGCATAAACATTTCCTTCCTCTCCTAATTGTCGCGAGCGAAAATACAATCTCGCGCGTAGCCGGCGATTTTCTCGACCAAAGTGCGTCAAGTCACGCGGCGCGGCAAATTCCAATATTCAGAGCCCCGGCTTTTTCTTCTCGCCTCCCCCGCCCCCCGAAAAAAATGGACTGTGCGGAAAGGTTTTCAGTACCTTTTTTGGGCGATGGCGCCTCCGTTAAAAGTCAATCGTCCGCAAAATGTCGTTGTCGTCCGCTTTTGCAATGTTTCTTTTAAACGGCGACCAAATGAACTATAATTTTATTTCATACGGAGAATAGTTAAGGGAGTAATTTTTCGGATAAACTACTGGACGTGCTGGCACTGTCAACGACGTTGACCGGATTCAGTTACAGTCGGAGATACATAAAGGACGCGAAGTAGTACGAGTCGACGTGCGGTCGGGCAAAAAGCCAACCGATAGCTTCGAGCTTTCCTTTAATATCCGTCGCCCAAGATAGTTGCCTAAACGAAAAAGAAGGTGCATTTAAAGAGTGCCCAGCCATATATTATTTACGAATACGTGAGTGCACTCGTGCCTCAATTTTTAGACAATATACCGGTCACTCCTAGTTTCTCTAACTGCTATCTTTTTTAACGAAAAGATTACATTCTTCTCTTTTCACATCGTCTTTCGTTTGCACCTCTCGTGTACTTTGCTTATGTACTTAAAAGTAGACCTTTTCCGGAATAAATAAATTGCAGAACGAAAGAAATTTAGCATTTTAGCTGAAAGGGCTTTTAATTTGAGCAGATAAATATCGAACTGGCTTATAAATATGAAATAGTAAAGGAGGGAAAATATTCGTGGTACATTTCCTGCGAATAATTTTAATCATTCATTCATTGAAGTTTAATTTCCATAAAAGAAGTTTGTGAAAAGATCAATAAATGGTAAATAGTACATCTTTTTATCCCTCCATTTTCCTAACGTTATCTCAGTTGAATAATTTAATAAAATGATATTAAAGCTATCTGAGTATATATCTTTTAGTTAATTCTCGGATCGTTTTCAACGCTTAAAGGTGATGTATCAGATAGTATGTTTGAGGATTGAAAAGCAGTCACTGACTATTTCAAAAATTCTCAAAAAGCGTTGCAACATGAAATAGAGGGAATTAAATAAATATCAAACCTAAGTGAAATTAGTATCTTCTTCCAAGTTAATGAAACTATTGTTAAAAAATAAAATAAATACAAATTAATAACTAAGTGTATAATACGTGTTTTTCTCAGTAAGAACTGATAAGTCGATATGAAGTTCCTTTCGAAAAAAGAAGACGGTAAACATTCCGGCTCTCACTAATAGCCTCTTCCATTTCACGTGCCTTCTGTTTACGACTAAGGATTATACGTGCTCAGAAATGTGTGTATCTGAAAGTAACGATATCGCGAGATATAAAAAACGAGAGGTAGATCGTTCCTTGATTTATGAGACAAAACACTCGAAATGCGCGCTGGACGGCAAAAGCTGCGCTGCGGTAATTTAATTCCCACTCCGTCCACAAAAGTAACGAGGGTCATCAATAAAGCCGGGTAATTTCAGAGCAGCTGAATTTATGGATAGGAAAGAAGCCAGGAGAAAAAGCTTATTTGCCGAGTAAAGAGAAGTTCGGGTCATGGGCGGAAGTGAATTTTCAATTTTTTGGAGATTGCAGTAACCGCAGGGTACCTGGGAAAGCTTTTGCGTCACGAATAGTTTGCAGAATCGTATTTTACTGGATTTTGAGAAATGAAATTGGGTATTATATACCTTGAGGAATGCAGGGAGGATTATTAATTTCTTTTTCCTCCTTCCTTTACTATAAGGAAAATATTTTACTTACTATTAAACAAATTACTTGTTAATCCGCAGTATTTTTTATAATGTTAAATGAATTTTTATTCAACGAGTACATGTAAATTTGTAGAATTAAGATTTGTTTCGTAATTTTTTTGTTTACCTTCGTCTTATTTATTCTCCACTTATAAATTTGTTATTAGTTACAAAGGATGAAATTATACCGGGCCATCGGAATTTAAGCGGTTTTGATATTATGATGTGCTTGCGTTATAAACTTAGAAGTGTTACCGAGAATTATTTTGGTTATTTGCTCATAGAAATTTTTAGTTTGAATTCCAGTCACTTTAGTTTGAGTTGAACGTTGCTATTATTTTAAAGTCAAATTTCTCTCGCTCGTGAAATATGTTTTATCGATTGCTTATTGACTTCAGTTTGGAATAATATGTCAAAAATGTGTCGAACTTGCAAAATATAAAAATCGAAATTTCAACTTTTATGTTACTAGCGTTATTAAAATAATGAATTACTGTATAAAGAATGGTTCAATTTGAAGAATATATATTCAAAACATGTCGATGGAAGGAGCAGGTGTTGTGGCGACGATGAGTATGAAAGCGATTTTCCGTGTCCCGATCAGGCCCGGGTGGAGCTAATAAAAGGCGACAACGCTGTGGCTATGTTCACGGTGACTCTCGAGCTTTTCTTGCATTGGAAGGCAGCCAGCAGGGGTGGCGTGCTACCGATGAAAATCTATTTACTCAGACCAGAGAGAGAGAGAGAGAGAGAGAGAGAGAGAGAGAGAGAGAGAGAGAGAGAGAGAGAGAGAGAGAGAGAGAGAG
>JAXIUT010000021.1:16990226-17003481 GCA_035586675.1 Eurytoma californica
ACAATTCAATTAAACAATTCAATTAAAGATTTTTACGCAGTGTCCCATTTTACCCACACTGCCTTTTTACCTCCTGTCCCCATACATCCTCCTCTACTTTGTCAATAAATATACAAAGCTTTCTTTCTAAGAATCCAAAAAAAACCATCAGCAAAAGAACAATTCCCTTCTTTCAATAAACTTTGATATTGGAAATTAGGAAGCATCCCTTTTGGGTCGAGGCGTGAATTCCTCAAGCTTAAGGCCGGGGGATCGACTGGGCGAGGCGCGAGGTCCGCGATGCATAATGCCGGCAATGCGCGCTGTCTCGCGTTCCAGAGCCGTGAACGTCGCGAGCCGTCGAGCCGGTCGGATTCCTGGAGGAGCCGCGGCGCGCACTTGTCGATGCTCCGCCGTCACCGCTACTATGCGCAGACGGATACTCAAGTTTTGCTCCGCGCTCTGTACTTTACTCTATACTGTTTTGAATTATAAGCATTCTGCTTAGTCATTTTCTGATGATTTACGTATTTTTAATTTTTAATTTAATTAAGGCGGAAGAAAAATTATGCAAAATAAAGGTGTAAGTCATCGCCCGACTATACTGGGCTCGTACTACTTATTTTTTCATTTAACATTTTTCGTTGAGTTATATTAAGATACTTTATGAATGTCATCTTTTTTAATAGATAATTGTGAATGAAATTCTTTTTCTTCATCATATTGTAAATATTATTTCTTGGTGCTAGTCAGAGAAAAAAGACGTAAAATAAAAGTCTAAGGTATGTTCTGACCGTACTGGGGTTGTACTACTTACCGTTTTTTTCTAATTTAATTTTTTCTATTGAGTTACATGAAGATAGTTTACTAATGTCATCTTTTTTAATAGATGCTTGTGAATGAAATTCCTTTATATTCATCATTTTATAAATATTATTTCTTGGTGCTAGGCAAGACGAGCCATACATCTCAGTTTTATTGAAACAATCAATTACACTGCGATTCTGCTTATCAAAGCCATCGATCGAGCCCGCCGACAGCGAAAATAAGTATCATCCACTCAAGCGGATCCACGACGGCCGTGACCTTCTGCTCGCACTTCGCGACAGGCGCCCCGAGCACATTTCAATAAGCCGAAACAAAATGTGGGGGGGCGCGCCGTGATAAATAAAGCGGCGCGAGAATCCGGTCCCCGTATAAACGTTAGTCTCGAACGAGGCGAGAAGACCCGTGCAGAGACTGTGGCTCGTTCGCGCTCACGCGTAGTCCCGGCGCAAATATTTGCCCAACGCCGCTGCCGGATGTGTGTGTGGGTGTGCGCATGCGAGTCTTTGAAGCTCGCCGTGAAAAATTTGAGGCGCGGTTTCCGCAGTCCAAAGTGACGGGAAGGTCTCCGCCGCGCTCTCGACTCGCGGGTTATTGCCGTTATTTCCGGCAGACGGAGGGTGCTGGGGGGGGGGGGAGGTCGGCGCTCCTGCGGACCTTCCCCCTCGTCACGCAGGGGTAAAGTTCGATGGATTTGAGGATGGCGTTTAACGACAGCGAATTAATATTGTTTTCTTTATTCCTTAGCCGGGGAGGTAGGTGTGACGGGGTTTTCTAAAAATAATGACGGTATGTTTTTGTTTTCTATATTACCTTCGCCGGGATTGGATTTATTTCGGTGAAGTTTGCGCTGAAAATATTTGTCGAACTCTTCTTAAAAATACATAATATATTTGAGAGTAATCGCACCGACAGCTCCGTTCGAAATCCGAGAAGCGGGAGTCGGGGAACATTTGGAGAAAAATAAAAAAATTTGAGGGTAGTTTTATGATCTCACGGCTCCGCCGCCGTACACTAAAAGTGCCATAACTTTGCCAATTTTGAGGAATTTTACGAGAAACGAGACTCCAAGTGTTTTACAACGGTGACCAATTTTACCGCTGTGACTACCGAATGCATCCTAAGCATTCTTATAGGAATGTACTTGTACTTCCAGTAAATTCCCCTTTCCTCGAGAAATTTGAGTTACATCATTTTTTTTTGTTCAAGCTTGACGCGCGAGGCGAGGGAAAAAAATATAAGCCACCGTTATTCTTGATTATACTTCAAAACTCCGGCGCGTTTTCACGGCAGATTAATGGACTTAAATCGGAAAAATGATCCGCGTAAGCCGCCATCGCGCGCTGAATATGGGCTGGCGTGGCCGCGCGATATGGACGATAAAAAATCAATGCCAGAGCAACGTTCAGTTGCCGGGGTAAGCGACGGCCACATGTCACCGTAAAATTTCCCGGATTATTTGCCTAGCGGAATTTATATCTGTGCGACGCCGTCAAAAAAGACGCGTAAAATTACGTTTCACCGCCGGGAAAAAACGAGCGCAGGATCACAGTTATATCCGCGAAAAAAATTCTGTAGTTTCCGCGCACGCAAAGTTCAGCTTCGCTTGAAATTTGAGATACAAAGTTTACGGAGGTGAAGGAATAAAAATTTGACTAAAGTAGTGGCGCGCATTGTTATATCAGGCCGCATTGTGAGCGCGGTACTTATTTTCGCGAACAAAAAGCGCTCCCTCCGCAGCGCAACCTTCGCCCCGAAATTTCGCGAGAAATTAAGTCTTCCGCGAGCAGAAGTTGCGGAGCGCTCGGGCGTTAAAACGCGAAAAAAGGTTGGCGCGCATTAGCAGACGCGTGTAACGACGCCCTCGTAAAAATGGAGCTGGGGCGTCTCTCTCTTTGCAATTAAGATGCAACCGCGCGAGGCAATCTCGAGAAACCTTGGGTCGCATACCGAGGAAACTGGTCGAAGACAAAAAAAAAAAATAGAAGAAGCAAAGCGGAGGTACTGCCTCGCCAAGAGGGTTCCGGCCGTACGCGCAGTGCACGCCGAGTGGAGATTGTCACATTCAGCGCCCGCTTTTTCGCCCTTTTTTCCCTTCCGCGCTGGAAAATCAGCCGCGGAAATCTCGAGGCGGAAAGCGGGCATTAGCGTTATAAGCTGGCTCGCTTCTTCTCGCTATAATCTTTCGCCCAAGCGCTCCGTCCGCCCACTTCTTTCTCCTCCCCCGCTTTCCATTAGCCGGACGGTCGCAGCTGCGTCTTCGCCTCCCAGTCCCGTGAATTTCCAGAGATCCATTTTACCTCGACGGCGAGTCTCTCGCTCGCTCGTTCACTCAATTCCTCGCCTATCTGTTTTACAGCCGCCTCTCCCTGCCCCCTCCTCCGGCCTTCTCGCCTCGGCGCTTTGTTTCCACGCTGTTTTGTTCGACGTTCCTGCTCCGACGTCGTTTTTCAATTTTCCTCCTTTTATCCGGACGCTTCCTTCCCACGGCTCGACTCTTTGGTTTTCCGACTTCTTCCGCGCTAACTTTTCTCTTACTTCATTTAAGGTGAGAATTCGCTTCTCTATGTTCTCTGAAATAAATACTCCTTAAACGAACTGTTATTTAAAGCTTCTATCAATTTTGCTATAGCATTAAAATAAAATACTTTAAAAAATATTTCAAAACTTAAAGTATATTTTATTTCTTCAAGATAATACAAATGAAAATTATTGAAATTTTTAAAAAATTGCAGATGAATTTTACCTTAAATGAAATTGAAAGTGTCCTAGTCGTTTCACCAAGAACAGCATCTCGCTGACGTAGCCGCCTTATGAATCCCCCCTTTCCTCCGGAATGCACAGACATTCACTCAGCCCCTTTTACGGGCGGCCGCCTCTTCTTTCCTGGCGATGCTGCTCTCGGCTCCTTCCGCGATCCGCGCAAATTATGCAGAAGGTCCGCGCGCCGGATCTTCGCAGGTCGTAACCCCTCGGAGGCATGGAAAAGACTCGGAGGTCCTTGCTCCGAGAGCCCTTGCACTCCGCCGGCGGTCGTTCGGCGAGTCGCGCGCGCCGCTTTACGGCGCCCCCCCGGCTCGTGGCTTTACAGCTGCCTCATCGTTACTCGCGCGCATGCACTACCCGCTCCCCTCATTCTTTTTTATCCTCCTCCGACGATCGCAAGCCACGTCCGCCAAAAGTTCGCCCACCTTCCGCTCCTCTCGCGCGAAACGTCGCCGTGCACGGAAATGAGGAGACTTTCAAAGTTGAGAAGAGGTGGGTTAAAAAAAAATGTTGCGAGCCGGGACACGATACGGTACTTGACAAATTGCCCTTGCTCGTCGGGTCTTCTTCCTTTATCTCTCCGATGACATCTGCTTCAAGGTCGTGGAAAATTGAGGGATATTTTTGGAAAGTCCAAGTGAATCAGACAACCGTTCCTGTAGATTTTCATCAGAACTTTATTTTAACGAGCTTTTTTCGCTGTCCTCGCTCAGATTACAAAGTTTAGAATATTACATTCTCCGCGGGTTTAAAGTCATTTTTTTCTTTGTTATTTTACTCGTCGTAAGGCCGTTGGTCCGTAACAAAAAGGTTCGAACAAAAGGGCAGCCATCCAATTACGCCATCGTCGGATTTTAATTAATCTAAAAATAAATTTTGTAATTTTTGGTGGAATGGAGATTAAACCGAATGCCGTGTTAATTAAATAGATATACAAAGAAAAACACCGGATAATGCCGAGGTTGATTAAATTTATCGAGCTATCGCGGGCTATTTACAAAACGGTCGTCGTTCATAATGCAACGGATTCGCTCGATAACTTTATCTCTGTCATAATCGCATCACGGTTTCGTATTTGCGCAAGAGAAACCATTTAGTTTACTGCTTAGATATCGACATTTTAGTGAAATGAAAACGGTTTATCGCTTGGCTACCTAGTGCGCAGTCGTGGGTGGGAAATTTCCAAAATTCCTTGGCTTCTCGGCGATTACGAAACACGAGCGGCTATTTAATCAATTCACTGGTGAATAAGCTCCCCGTGATATCAGGACTGTCAATTTATTCATTCGTCGGTTCGTTAAAATGCACTTAACGTCGTAGCCATATTACAATATGATAAATTTTGAATCGGCGCCCGGGTCGGAGCGAAAGGCTTATTTAAAATGCGGAGCCCGTCGGGCGATATACTTTATTCGCAAAGCAGCCCTGGTCTAGGCTTCACTCTTTCGCCGTTCGTCCTCGCCTCCCCCGATGTTCCGCCTCGTGTTAAACCCGTAAATTTGCATTTAATTCCGGCTCTTTCATACTTAGACGCGCCCCGGCTTAAAGCCGCGTCGATAAGTTAATAGGATTAGCTTTCTCTCTATTCGCCCGTCTTGGATTAGCCGCTTCACGAAAAATATTATCCGTAACGGAGTCAAGCAAAACAGCGCAGCTCACTTTTTAATAACCTTGCGAAAAGAAAAAATAAATCATTAGTAGCATCCACTTTGTTCATTAACGAATGAAAGGGTAAATTAAATCGTGACTTTATTGCTCGCCAGGCAAGAAATTGTACGCTCCTTTTTTTTTGTACGCTCGGCACTTATCTCTTATTCTTTTCATTTTCCTTCCTCGAGCTCCCGAAATTAAGGAAGAATCTCCACGCTTTCGCAAAGAGACTCTATACAGCGCCGTGTCTAAAAGTCGATGAGAACGCGTTGATGTAGTCGTCGTTGAAATAAAAAAGAATTGGGCGGACGGCAGTAAGACGAAAAACGCATCCGAAGAGTCATCCGGCGGGATTGCCGCGAAAGTTTCATAAGTAAAGCGTCGCCAATCGACGTTGGCCAATTTTCATCCGACCATCGATGGCCGAGGTAAAAGCGCGCGCTGACGATGCTTGCAACCCGCACGGCACTTGTCGGTAAATTTTACGAGTGAAACTGTTCAGCGCGACGCCGAACACGCCGTTTGTGAATCGTAAAACACCGCGAAGATCGCGTCCCACGGGCAATGATAACGCAAACTCAGTCGGGCATAAATCTACGACTGTGTGCAACCCCGCGCACATACTCGCCTATTAGTTCTGAAGTTTAATTTACAAACGTCCGCTCACGCGAAGTTAATATTCTGAATAATTAAACGCTATTTATCCGCCGCACCGCTATCATTGTTTACTTTCAATCACCGTATTTATTTATCAGCATTGCTTATGTAAATGCGATTATGCATACACAAGCGCGTAATTTCATATGAATATATTTGATCAAGCCCGCATAAGGAATATTTCCCTTCTCTGTAAAAGGAAAAAAAACGGGAGGAACCGAAGCGTCTGACCGCAACGGGACTCGAACTACTAGCGTGACGCAAGAGGGGACGGCTGGTGGCGGATCGAGGAGGTTATAAGAAGCACGAAATCTTGTTTTCCGAATGGCGATTCCTCCGGCCGACCATGTGGAATTCGATTTGGAAACGGGACGAGCGGAGTCAGGCGAGAGCGAGGCTATTGTGCGCGCGAACGTTTTATTTATAGAATGGGTGCGGATTGTAAACATCGGCGATTTATATTTGAGCCGGCAAACAAAATATTTTCGTTACGCCAACGTGTACGTGCGCTTAGCTCAGGTTAGACGTTGACGAATTATATTCGCGCACTTCCAGCACGTGGTTTATTATGAATTAAGGAAATACGATGAAATTAGGACTTAGCAACTATTTTCGTGAAGCTTTCTTCTAGTGACAAAGAAAAAGATTTTTCCGCGATCCTATACTTTCAGATTAATTGAAATGATATCATAATAGCAATGTAAAAAAAAATCTATATTTTATTTTTAAAATAAATTTCTCTCGCTGATGAAAACAACAATTAAATAAAGTCGTTAAAGATGGACACGAAAACAAGATCTGCGAGTAACGCAATAAAATAACACCGTGGTTATAGAGTACACGACTCTACCCTCGCAAAAAATCATTCTCGATTCAATATTACACCATCAGAGGTGAAGGGATAGCACAAAAGGCTTCCCGTGTCCGCGCGCAATATCACCTTTCGGCTTGGCGTTTCACCGCGCAATCCCCTGCCTCTCGTTTTTCGTATACGAAATAGAGCTCGGCGTGGGATTTCGAGAGAGCGCGACCCGCCCCAAACGGTTTTCGAACAGACCGCACCCAATAAAATAGGCAGGGCGAGTGCGATCTGTTTGAAAAAACAGCAGAGCGCGGGCGTCTGGTATACACGTCCTTGGCGGGCGCATGTCGCGTGCTGTACTTTTTACCCCCGCTGAGTGAATAATGCATGAGGTGGGAATCAAGTGGCCGTGCGTGCGGGCAGGTGTTTTTTTCTATTCCTCCGCTCATTGTTTGCCGCAATTACGCGCACGTTCCGTCGACTCCATTGTGAAGACGTCGCGGTGGCCGATTTCACGCTCTCCCGCCCGCTCCGATTTCGCTTCTTTTACAACCGCTTCCCCACCCCATTGTATTCGTGTCCCGTGTACCTTTTTCCCCCTTGATTCTTTAATGCAAAGGGCGCTATAAAGATTTAATGGGGGGAATCATAAGCGTGGGGAAGGCAGTAATAAAGACCGGTTTGAAAGGTATGTTAATTAGATTCCGGTAATAACGGCTCGTGACGGCTTTATTAGTTTATTCAGTGAATTGATTAGTCCGAAATGGCGTAATGCCCTTTACAATGAATAAATCATAGCTCGAAACGCGGCGGCGGTAATCCGGCGGCGCCGGGAAATCTTGACCTCCAGCCCGACTCCGGGATTAAAAGAGAAATCCGGCAGGTAATCAACGCCGGTAAATTAGCCCCGTTGCGAGCGCCGGTAACTCCTGCCGGCTTTTCCAAGGCCGGCGAGCAGCCTTTGCCGCTCGCCTTAGAGCGAGCCTCTGCCTTCGATTGCGCGGCCGAGCTGCGCAGGGAGGCGGCGGGGATTAATTATTGCGGCGGATGATTCACGCGCTCGCGGTAAATTGTTCCCCATTGGTCGGCGGAAGGAAAGCAAATTGAATCCGCGTCCGCCTAAAGTCTCTCCGTAAACTAATATCCCCAGACGCTGCTGGAGTGTGCTCGAGGTAGGAGGGGGATGCCACGCGGCTCCAGGACCCAGGACTAACCAGCTATATCATCTTCTCGAGACGTATCCGCGTCATTCGTCCTCGGCTAATCCGCGCTAACTTGACCTAAGCCGTACGTACCACCTTGACGAGCAGGCGAGGGCAGACGGCCAGGGTGACCGCACCGGCCGAGCCTTTTGTGAGGGCTACCCGCATGCGAGCCCTCGCCGATGAACAAAAAAAAATGGAGATCCCAGAGGAGAGCCGAGAAAGGTTCGAAATGAGTTAGCGAGCGAAATGGAGTTATCGAGTTAGGACGAAGCTCGTGTGATACCCTTATTCAGACCAACTAATACTGAACTTTGCAATTCTAATGGATTTCTCATTAAATTCGTGCTCTTCGGATTAAAGGGTTGCTTTAATGTAATATCGTAAAAAAGAAAATGTAAAATACATTCAATGTGGTGAAAAATTTAAAAGGCTATAATTAAAAAGTATGTGATCGGTGTGTATAATACGTTTAATGTATGACAGTATTCACCAAAAATTCCCAAATTATAAAAATTCCAAAAATTTTTATTAAATTGTGTAAATTTAACACTAAATTTGATGCACTTCATACCTAATTGTTTTCTAAAGATTTCAATAAAATTATGAAGTCATCAACAGGAAACTTAATGATGAAATTATCGGCGCAACGTAATAACATAACGTTATTGCCGTCTAATTGCTTGATCAAATCCGCGCGACCCTGACCCGAACCGCGGTAATTTTAGCGTGAAAAACTGCAAATCGGAGGAGAGAGAGCCTGGCACGATTTAAGAATAAAATCGCGAGATCGCGGCTGCTTTGCATTTTCTTTAGCAAATACGCTGCTCTCTTTTATTCCGGTCCGATAAGGGGAGGAAAACAGAAGGTGCCGAGCCGCGTTCTTCGGGGGATTTAGTTCGCGATCGCACGCGCCAACGTATTTCCGCTGGCACAAAGGACTTTATAATTAGGATTTCTAATCGCTTCGCTGGATCAGTTAACAATATTATAGCGCTACCGGGGGAAATTGTAATTAAAAATATTTCCTCCGGCTTTATTAATTGTGCTCGCTTTAATATCGCATCGTTTTACTAGGTAAAAGCCGACGTGGTGACGCTTTTATTCTGCGGACAAAAGTTTCGCGGAGTATGCTTTTTTTTTCATTCCAATTAGTTTTTCGCAACTGCTCGTGATATCAACATTGTACATGAGTAAAATTAAAACTGTGATACAAAAAATTATAATTATTAAATTTGTAATACTAATGAACTAACTGCGAACCAATTTTAAAGTATTTAATTAATTTTTTTAATCCGTTAACTTTCCTCGTTTATGACATATCAATTTCATATAAAATAATTCTTGTTTCATTGTAGTCGGTAAAGAAGAAAAAAAATTCTGAAATAATTGAAATAAGCATCTTTCCGTTCCATAAAAACATCTTTATTTTCAAGCTGCTTCGCCCTAACTTTTATTCCCGCCGCCATAAAAAAGCGCAGTTCCCGTGGAAAGGACCGTCAAGGCGCTACACGTTCCGGGCCATCGAGCCGGCTGGAACGAGCTGAGTCTCGCGCCGCTCGCCGGTCATTAAACGAGCTTCGGTCGCTGGGCTGCTTTCGTTATTGCACCCCAGGGCGAATCGATACGCGGCTCAATGATCGGCGCAAGGCCCCCCTGTACCCAGTCCTGCACGACCGCGCGTCAATCATCCTTAAATCCGAAATGCCTGCATTACGCCCCGGTCGGCGCGATTAAATTTTCGACTCGCGATCCCCATCGCGCGCGCGCCCCTCGAAATCGGACCGGGGCTCCGCGCGAGCCCCGAAAATTGAATGCGAGCGCGGCTTCGCTTTTGATTTACATGCGAGATTCGCCGGCTTTCCGGGGATATGAATTTTTTTTGGTAATGAGTATTTTTCCGCGAAAGAGTTTTAATTAATGGCACTACCTCTTTTTGTTATCTTTCTTTTATAAACTGACGCGGTGAAATTACTTTTCTGCCGTTGACAGAAATTTACTTTTCGTTTTACTCTTTTCTACGATTCAGGCGACGCAGTCTGTCTAGTCCCGACTTTTACTACTGATGTAGCTTAATATTTCCTTTTCATTTATTTATTTATTTATTTTTTGAATAATATATTATAGTTACTTTGATATTTACAAAGCTTATAATATATTCACCCGTAAAAACAAATGTTTGAGTTTCATAAGAAAACTTGATAAAGTTAAACTTCCGTGCGACACAATAATAATGAAGTTCGGCAAATGACTTGAGAATAAACATCCGATTAATAAGGCATCGATTACTTAGGAAAGCCAGAGGCATAAATACAATGGCCCTATCGATTTCCAATGCATCGCAATTATTTATTTCTGCCCACTGTTCCGTGCCGCGCGTATTCGCGTTTTGCCCTATCTATCTTTCGTAAACCTCGCCCCGTCGTCCCCGTCCATCCATCCACACGCGACGTTCGCCCGCGTACGAATCCTTTAATGAGTTTGATGGGAGCGCAACGAGCCCTCGTTACCCGGCAACGTCCGACGCTCCGCGTCCAGTGCGATCGCGCACTCGAGATCCGCGCGCGCACACCGATGCAACTTCGTTAATTCTCCCCCCGAGCGGCCGGCCTCGAAATCTTCCGCCGGCTTGCCCCCGTCCCTCGGCGCGCGCTCCACCGGATCTACTCCGCCTTCGGAGGACGAAAATTGGCCGGGGTATTTAGACACCGTGCGCCGGTCAAAGTTGGCCCCCGGCCGAGGCCGAAATTGCTGCGGCCGTTTTGCGAAATTGATTTTCGAGCCCACAGCGCGCGCCGCTGCGGTCCGCGGATTTTGGATATTAGCTGACCAACTGTTTTCTGCGATTGGCTCGATGTCGATGCAATGCCTCGGATTAACCCCCCCGGGGAGATTTAATCGAAGATTATTGGCATTTCGTGAATTTATGTATTGATATACTGACGTACCGGAATTCAAACAAAGTAATTTACAAATTCGTAATTAAACTTAAAGTTTGAAGTAATATTAAATTATTTTCCTCGATAAATTTAGTAATTTAAATTAGCACCAGACGAAACTTTTTAAAAAACCTTTTTCAGCGTGTAGGAAATAATCGCGTTATAATCCACGGTACCAACACGTACGGAACAGCATGAAAATTACTAGGGGACAGCAGTTTTTGTCGCTGAAACAATGGAAGTGTCTCACTGCGAAACGCAGACCCGCACCGCGCTCGTACTTTCAATTAAGCTCGCGGTAATTTGCACTTGTCTAGCTTGCGGTAGGTGTGAAAGCCGGTCGATTGAAAACTTCAGGAGATCCGCGCGGGCGGGCAGGCTCGGCATTATTTACAAGCTCCCGCGATTCACTTAGACACGTCGACGTATCACGCGCGGTACGCGACTTTAAAACTTCCCTCGTGAATTACTCCTGGACGCAAGTTTTAACTAGGAAAGAGTTGCATCAAACGCGAACATACTGCATGAGGTGTACTGGAGAGTTCGAAAATTAATTCGTTTTTCCGATCAGATTTATATTTATTGTGCAATTTAGGAATTTTTTCAGTTACAATTTTTCTATATCCTATATTTTATTGAAATACTTCTTTATGTGATAAATGTTATTATCGATGTTACTATACTAGTCCCCTAGAAGTTTACTATCTGTAATAGTGGAGTATTGTAATCAATAATGGAGTAATAATCAATATTTTACAAAATTCAAATTTTATTTATATTTAGTATTCAAGAGCTTATTGAATGTTTCTATAAATGCTATAGCTTTAAAATATTAAACTCGTCTGATGAAAATCTTTTTAAGAAATTTGTGAATAATTGAACATTGAGTGAACATATTACATTTTATTTATGTTTTACACAAATCTTTTATATGCCCTTTCACTCATAAAAAAATTGTAAATTTTTACATTGATTTTACACCAAATACAAGATTTAAAATTTAATAAAGACAATTGCATATTTGATTTCATAATTATGGCGCATTACTCACTGCGATTATTAAGTTGAATCCTGGCGGATCGCGGTCAAAACATATAATCAGATTTTTCATCGTGAGTATGATTGAGGAGGATTTTCATGAAAGACGTGCTAGTCCCTCGGACTCGCGTTACTTGGCGGAAGAATTTATTCGCCGCGAGCAGATGAATGGAGGGGATAGGGGGATGAATTCGAGCGCGGTCTGCATAGTTCTCCTCTCGCCTCGCCTTTTGTGCATACTTTCACTAGCTAATTTACGACTTGGAATTAAGAATGTTTCAACGCAACTTCAAGATTGCTTTGGCAAAACTTAGGAATGTTTTCGACACCGCGTCATTTACAAATCAAAGCATCAGATCAAGAAGTCGACGCGGTTATTGCAAAGCCTTTGATTTAATTCAGCGTGGAATATCGGAGCACACGGTAAATGGAGGGGCCAAAATTTCAGCTAGCAAATTCGATTATCTCTATTCCAATCAAGGAGCCTGATACGCACTAATTGTGCATGTATATTCAGTTTGGTTAATTTAAGCAGATTATTTAATCGAATCGAGCTCCGCGCAAAGTTAGCGTAAATTATATCGACGAATCTAATTTAATAAGACGCTCGGCCGATTTAATTCAAACGTCCAATTCCGTATGAATTTTACGTCAAACAAAAACTCCCCGCCAAATGCACCGGCGTTCAATCAAGCCTCTTTATCGGCGGCGCGGTGAAATTAAATCCTTAGAATTAATGCGCTTTCATTAGCGGCGCGGCCGGCGAAGAAATATCCAACGATAAATCCGGAGCCGCAAATCACAGGCGAGCGCCGAGCGCGAAGTAAAACAATAACTATTGATTTCTCGGCCGGTCGCGGCCATCAATCGGCCGCCCGGCTGCAACAATGGGCCATCGATCAATTACCGGGGGCGAGGCAGCGTCGAAAACGAACTCGATTCCGCTGCTAATCGCCGGCTTTCTCGGCGCCGCGGCCCGGGCTGCTGTGCCCTCGCGGTCCCGCCTCGGCACTCGACCCCGCGCGCCGGAACAAAGCCGCGGAGTCCCGCGGGCTCGCGTCATTAAAGAAAATAGAGCAGCGAATTATAAAGGCGCGGGAAAGGCACCGGAGGCCCAGGATGCCACCTCTTTTCGGGCTTCTTTCTTCTTGGCACTCTCGTTTCCTCGATGTAAGTTTCGACCCGACGTTGAGCCCCAATTTTAAGTTCTTGAAACAGGGGTTTTATGTTTTTGTCCTTTAGGATATTTCGGCGATTTTTTTTACACCGAATGTTGGCAAATATTTGAAAAATTTATTACACATTTAACATCTTTGTTTAAAATAATAAAGACATAAAGAGTTAGAGTTAGAGGATTATGATAATAAAACTGAATAGGAGTATTCGAAAATAATGAA
>JAXIUT010000021.1:17013420-17030828 GCA_035586675.1 Eurytoma californica
CAAGAGTGATAACTCACAGTTCACCTAATGGTAAATGTACCAAGTAGATTTTAATTTAAGCATGTAGACATTTCGTGAAATGCTCGATGTAAATGTACCAAATGAACATTCGGTGGAGTTTCAATATTCGTGTAGAGCTGTAAATCTGTTCGAATATTCAGAGACACAAAATTTTACGAAATTGTAAACCGATTTGACTTTGATTGAAAAGTAATTACAATGTTATTTATTACCAGCGATTTGTAATTAAATGGAATGAATCACCTTTCACTATAAGAATAATATCGATATACTAAAAGTAATAGGTATATATAACGAGTTTCAATTTACTGAAATTTAATAATTCTAGTGATTTTACAAATATTTAATAATCGTGTTTCTTATTTATATTTCTTAAATAAAATTGTGAAATATAATGAATATTGATAACCACATTAAAAATGTAGGAAAGAAAATCACAAATAATAAATCACCGTTGCACGTCATTTCGCTCGGAGCTCAAAAAGTAAGCGCGCAGCGGAAGCTGGAACTCGGCTGTCTCGATAAAATCAGCGGTCAGAGGGGCGCGTCTCCGGCGAGTTGAAGTGACTCGGATTGCGGCGTTTATTCTCCGGAGCCACGGCGGACAGACAAAGAGCGCGCGGCGCGGAAGAAAAGTCCCGGCGCTCGCGACGAGTGAAACTAGATTTATCGCGCTGCACCTCGGAATTGCGCCCGAGATCGAGCGATAATTTTTTGCCCGCGCCAAGGAGATGATGCTCTTATTACTTCCCCGGCCGGGCGGATCGTCGCATTAACCCGGGGGTCCGCTTAATTCTTCCTCACTCCTCTTATCGGCCGATTTTTCCCCCGCGCAAACAGTCGTCCTCGCTCTGTCGAAAGAGCTTTCGCGCGCCGGAAGCTCGTTATAAAGCAAATTTAACGCGGCACACTCGGAAGTTAGCGTCGGTTCGAGCTCGGCGCTCGAGCTATATAAATTTATTTATGACTCATCAAAAGTTCTTCGTAAGCAAGCGTCTGGGTGTGTATTAAAAGAGATGAGCTCCAATTATTAATGTCTCTTGGCGGGCATTAAAATTCATTAAGGCGCCCGCAGCGCGAGCCCTTTCCCGCGACCCCTTAACGAGCTACAACTCTCCGCGTGCCCGATTCGGGGACTTCTCCCCCTCCTTGCGAACTAATCTCCCCGGCGGTCATCGCGCGCGAATTCTCCTCACTTAATTTTCGCTTATCGGCGCCAAATGCGTCCAACTTCGCGACGCCACGGCGAAGTTCATGCGCGCGCGCCCGAGAAGTGTAAAAAAGTTTTGAGCGAAGGGTTTGCCAGTTCGCCAGTTTTATAGTTTTTGTTTCGCCCCTCCTCGCCGGGGCTGCATTCGCCGAGGTGTAAGTACGTGTAATGTCGGTACGGCGCTCTTCAACTTCGGGGAAGCTTTATCGGTGTTGCGTCATAACTCGAAATGTTTTTTACTCGATTTTTACTTGAACTATCATTGAGTGCAGTATTGTTGCAATACACTTCTTATTTAAATTATTTCGAAATAATTTTTACCAAATTGTTCTTTCGTAATTTAGGATTAAATTTAGATTCATTTACGTGAAGTAAGTTCAGCCAACGAAGTGTCTTCTCATTAAGCAGTGCAAAATAAAGTTTAAGAATTATAGAGATCTGCAGCGGGCGACTTTAAATCTTCATTATAATAAGTATTAATTTTAATCCTACTTGTCAGGTTCATTTTCAATATTGCCTTTCCAATCATGACGCCGTCGGCGGAATTCACGCTTATTTTTTACGAAGAAAAAGAAAATCCAGCAAATTAATCCCGCCGTCGCCGACTACCCTAACACAGAGGCGCGCAACTCTTGGTGGCTCAGCACGCCTCCGGGTATAATGAAGCGCGAGACGAGGCTCGAGAGAAAGATGTATATGCAATGAATAGCAATTAACGTAGAGTAGGCAACATGCATCTAGCCAATGAAACACATCACTCTGTAAATCAACGAGTACCACTGTATATGCAAATTGTTTCTTCCAGTTTTGTTCACCTACGTTTTGTCACATGAGAGCAATATTTCTCGCAAATTTTTATTTTAATTTTTAGTAATTTTTTCTTTTTTGTAAAGAAAGTTTTGTGTTGTAGCAAACAAAGATCTTTTTCAGTGGTTGAGACAGAAATTCACGTTTAAACTTAGATCATTGAAAAGATTAATTTTTAAAAGTGTAATCTGCGTAAAAATTTATTATTTAGAAAAACGAAAACCTGTTCTTCCATAGATGCTCCCTCGTTTTAAAAAGTTGCACAGTTTTTAATTTTTTAATTTTTAGTTTTTTTTTTCTTTTTTGTAAAGAAAGCTTTGTGTTATAGCAAAAAAGATCTTTTTCAGTGGTTGAGGTAGAAATTCACATTTAAACTTAGATCATTGAAAACATTAATTTTTAAAAGTGCAATCTGCGTAAAAATTTATTATTCAAAAAAACGAAAACCTGCTCTTCCATAGATGCACCCTCGTTTTAAAAAGTAGCACAGTAAGTTTTTATTTACAATGAAAGTTTTCGCTCCGCACCAGCTCATCTGTTTTGCGGGAGTCGAAAAATTAAGCTCCTCACAACCCAATTAAAGCATCGGGAGTAAAACAAGGGAACAATGGGTAGGAGGGCAACAAGAAATAAATTTTAAGCCTTATTAAATTTTCGAATAAATTCGATCAAGTCTCTATTAAATTTCTTTTACCTTCTTTCTTCAGCGAGCCGCAATATCTCCGGCGGCGCATCTGTCCTGTTCTCTTACTCTTCACCTATCTCCATCTGTCTTCCGGCCTCCCTCTCCCTCTCGCTCCATCTCTATCTTTCGCTCGCAGAGCAGGACGACGTCGTCGGTGCATAATAAATTATTTTCCCCCGAGCCTCTCTCTCTCTCTCTCTCTTTCTCCGCAAGTATGCGAGGGATGTAATCTACTCGGCAGCCGGAACGCGCTTTTCGAGCGTTGCTCCTCCGGTCTCACCTTATTTATTCGCGAATAAATTTTAGCGTTCGCGCGCATGCCGCAAGTTTTCCACCCCCGCCACCCTCATTATATAGGTCTGCTCGTCGCGAGTGCGAGGGGGATCCGCGATTTTGCGGGACATCAATCGGCGCCGCGATCAGCGGGAAAATTGAATCCCAGCCCCAGAAGTCCTTGATTGTTCCTTCGTGATGAGACCCGGTTCTATATATCTCCGTCGCCTCCTCATTTTTGTTCCCCGAGTGAATAAATTTATTTGGCTGTTCGTACTCGGCTAATCGTGAAACCTTCGCAGTTAGTTGATCCACCTCGTTAAGTTTAATTTTATGCGCGCAAGCCGGACTGGTGATATAATTAGCATTATGAGGTACTAAAGGCAGCGTTACGTCGATACAGCGTAATTTCCTTGCGCACGTGAATGATGGGGTCGTGAAAAATTAAACCCGCTCATAATTAATTTTATTTTTTTTTTATTTTTTTTATATAAAAGTTTTAAAAAAACACGATATTTTTGTTAACCATAATATAAAAACACGTAAAGTCCAGCAAGGGCCCTAGAGACTCAAAGTACTTGTCGGGTCGGTGGCGTGGAGTGCCGTCGCATCCCGGCGAAGTGAACTTGAAAGGTGCATTACCGAGGCTCGCGCGGCGCACGGCCTATGCGCGCTATCGATTATTAGATATTTTCGCGCCGAGACGCGAGCATGATAGTTATTAAAATTCCATGCGACATGCCGCCGGTGGAAATAAGAGAACCGATCGATCGGCTCTCGTCGATCCCTCGCTCTCTCGCCACCCCCACCCCCCTCCGCCGTCCAGGCTCCTCCTCCTCCACCGTCTGATCCCGAGAGCGAGGCAGTCGAGCCAATTCCAAGTTCGATTGCACATTGTTCGCGGTTTGATTGAAAACGAATTGCCGTTATTACGGTATGCCAGGCCTTGACCCCTCCCCGCCCGTCCTCCCCTGCGCGTCTTTCGAGTCGTCCCTTGTTTATTTTTTTTTTTTTTTTCGTTCCTATCCCTCGCCGCCGCGCGCAATTTTTTGCCGAGCGCTCCAATCGAGCACTCGAGCGAAGTCCGAGGCTTAGAAATCGCCCGATCAGACGCGGCTCGCGGAATGCGGATTACAGACTGCGCGACAGGCCACTCATACGTAAGCCGGCCGTTTTTATTCACGCTCGCACCCTCGACGAATTGACTTTCGATTTCCCGCTACATCTTATTTGACTTTCTGATTGCGGGACGTGGAATGGGGTACACTTCAAGGGTGGATTTCGGAGGTTCATCATTTATTTATTTATTATTTGATTATTTTCTGTGAATTAAATTAACGGGATGAATAATAAACACGTACACGTTAAAATTGAATTAATCGGAGTTTGAGCCGTTGCTGTGAAAAATATTGTAAATAAATTACGTTCATTCGGGGCATTTAAAATTTTACCCACTCCTACGGAATGACGAGCAAAGTTACGTCAATATTTCATGGCTTCATTTTATTGATTGTATTGGGTAAGCAAGTACAGCAGGTGCATTATACATTCCGACGTTGTCATAAATTCGCTATAAACGAGGGGAAAAAAGTGTCGATTGCGGATACAATATGTGTATAATCCCGTGATCGCGCGTAAATATCTGCTATTTTTAAACTTTTACATATCGCTTCAAAAAATACAGCCAGTGTCGTACGTATTCAATCATCAGTTAAACTGTCACGTCATTTAATCCATTTCCATAACAATAATTTTCAAGCTCTACCTCCATATATCTTAAATATCTCTCTCACATTATCTTATAAATACTTTCTTTTTTAATTATGTCATAATTTAGAGATTTTTCGCTAGATCAAGTAGGTAATTTATCACGGTTTACTGCACTCGCACCCAACCTAAAAAAGTGTTTCGGTTAAATTACCGCCTTGTTAAGATTACTTACCGGCCGTATAAATTGCGTCCACTCGCAAAATAAACAACTCATGTAAATTTACCGTGCAGGTCTTCTTAAAATGAAGAATCACAGGCTCTACCGCTAACATCCGTCGCGGTGACTCTCTCCGCTCGTAAAAAAAAACACGTAAATACCGAGAAAAGAGTAAGCGAGAGGGGAAGCCACAAAGACCGAGCGTATACACTTTTCAAGAAGTCGGAGCGAGAGGAGCGGGCGCGAGAGGGCAAAAAGCCGGGCAAAGCGGTAAAAGAGCGAGAGCGACTTTTAGTTTAGATTTATAGCGACGTAATCCCGCTTGTCGTGCGGCCCAATCCCGCGGTAAGGTACAAGCGACAAAAAGGAAGAGAGAGAGAGAGAGAGAGAGAGAGAGAGAGAGAGAGAGAGAGAGAGAGCGGCCCCGAAAGCCGCGGTCGCTTCTCGACGTCGCGGAAGAAATAAGGGAGTCTCGTTGAACCTAACAAATGCCCCGGGGGTTCCGGGGGGGAGGGGGTGAAATCGCGAGTCACTCACTCCACGGCCCTTCCTCAGTCGGATAAATAATTTTTTTCCTTCGCGCTGCGCGTATTAAATTTTTGCCCATTGCTCGGAAAAATATTATTTATTCGCGGCTGAGTGAATATATTTCGGCCCGGCCTCGTCACCCGTACGTTTATTAAATACGGACGAAATTTGTTTTCTCTTTCCGTGATGGGCGAAAGCACCGCGTTTTTTGTCTCGCTCGACAATGCAAATCAGTCATACTGCGACACGGTTTATATTATTTTTAAAACAAGAGGGTCAATTGTGTTTGTTTTTATATTTTTTAATGAAAAACGAAATATTATTTAGATTGGTCGACTGAATTTATTATTTGATTGTGGGTTTATGACGGATTGCTTGATAAAAGTTGAAACTTCATTTAAAATTTCGAATATTCGACATTCCAATTCATTTTTCTAAAAAGAAACAAACGTGCAGAATTCTTAGAAAATTGTCACAATAAATTAATCAAATAAAAGTTCGATAATATTTCTTAAACCAACAGTAACATTTTTAAAATTATTTTAAAATTGTGTTATCGTTGATTAAAAATTATGATTACAAAAAATGAAAATAAACGGTAAATGTTTTGTGTCCCTTTATTTAAAAACAAAAAAATGTTTTAAACCCAGCCCAGCTACGCGAAATTTGACTGAAAATTAAAAAATATCACGATGCCCACACGCGCGCTCACGGAGACGTATCTTGACTCTAAATGTTCAAAATAAACTTTTATCATAATATCTCGAAACTTTTTTTTCACCACCACGACAACACTTTCCTTCTTACGAGAAAGCAAAAACAACAATAAGGGCGTGCCATAAAAAAAAGTACCGTCTTCTCAACGTCAGCTAAAATATATTTACACAAATCCCCAAATTTATTTCTCGCGCATAACCCCAGGAAAGAAAAAAAACCTCCAGATCGCAAGGACCGAGAGAGCGAATGCTCACGGATGTGCAAAAAAAAGCCACGTCTTGCGAGCGAAGAACGTTCGGTCTTCTCGCTCGCGCGATATGAACTCGCCTTCTCTGCCGGCGCTCGGGGGGTGGGGCGAAAGAGCGAGAGCAGCCGGGGAAACGGTATAGCCGCGGGCCTCTGCGCAATCCCGACAGACAGCGGCTGGCCGCCGCCGACGTGGCGATAATAAATTTACTCTTTACAACTGCTCAGCACTCGATGGGTAATCGAGTTACGCGGGAAGCTCGACTCGCAAGACCTCCCGGCGACGCTTTTTGGCGGCGGCGAGAGCGCGAGCGCGCGCGCTTTTCTCCGCTCCCGACGACGGGTTTACCTTGAGAAATTCACCCCCAGGGGGGTACGAGAGGGAGTGCGGTGAGAGCCACGGGAGCGTGGCGACTTGGCAATTTCGCCGTGCGGTTACCGACGATTGAGAGAGATTTATATGCGATCGGTAACTTATACGGACTTACGCTTGCATTTTGCCGATACTTGATAAAAAAATTAGATTAAAATTCGTTCTTAATAAAGCCCAATTTTTTACTGAAAAGACCATTGCATAGTTATTAATTATAATATTGAAGAGATGTTTTTAATAAGGTCAGCTTTCAGCTCCTTTTTGTATCACTGAAATTTGCAGAAAATCAGTAAAAATTAAATTGAGTATAATAAAGTATAGGATATATGACTATTAAAATACTAATCTTTAAATGATTAAATCTTACATTCAGTTTAAATTGAATTGAATTAATAGTTAAAAATATACGAGATTCTATATTAATATGTCGCATTAAGTGAAAGAGATAAATAATAGTCAGACATGTACATAACATATTCTCGTGTATTTTGAAAACTTCTACCTTCCATTTTAGACTTTCCTATACCGTTAGACAATCGAACTGTTTTAAAATTCATATTTCTTTCATCTCTTTCCAGTCGCTGCCCATTCATCCGAGGGAATACTTTATTTTCGTAAGTATTACATTACATTCTTCTCAAATTGAAAGACTTTTATAATTACTTTTTTAATGAAATGCGTTATTTTTCAAAGCTGATTTGAAACAGTTTAAAATTCACAACGCGAATGATAATATAAGAGGCGAGGCTATAAAGAACAAGCACACTCATCGTTCAGAAGTCAAAGTTCTTTAATTATCTATGTCTACCGCGGCGCGACGAAGTACCGGCTGAATTTTAAAATTTTTCCTACAAACTTTACCTACGGTGAATCTTTTTTTGAGCAATCAAGCGGAGAAGCCGGCGCGCAAGAAAGCACAGGGGAAGTTCCTCGAACGAGAGAGAAAGAGATCAGCTCGTAGGGCTCCTCTCTCGTCCGAGTAAAAAGTCTTTGAGCCCCGACTAATGAATGAAATGCTTTTTCGCTTCTTCTTCGACACCTCCGACACGCTCGGCCTCTCAAGCAGCCATTTTTTTCCCGCCCGACGAGAAAAAGTGGGCTTCGCGCCTTAAATACACACAGAGTCCCGGCCTTATCCTCCGGCCTTAAAGAGTTCCGGGGGAAGTTGGCCAGGGCGAATCAATCATCTCCGCTGGAAATTTCGCGGCGTGAAATATCGCGCCCGTGGACGCATTGATTAGGGCAAAAATTGAAAAATAAGGGAGAGCGAGTGCACGGCGAATGAAAAAAAGGAGGAAAGTGCGGTGCTGTCGGGGAAAATGTGTCCCCGGGCAGTTGAGAGAGAAAGAGAGAGAGAGAGAGAGAGAGAGGAGATGGGCCAGACCGATCCTCGCACACCCGTCGCATCAATAAAACGGCCAAGTCCGTGCGGCACGTTTTTTTTCTCCTCGGCCACGGGGCGCGTCTGCATTCGGTGCGATTTCTCTCCCCGCTCAGGTTTCTACGTTTTTCCGGCGAATTACGAATTCGACAGGCGAAATATGTCAAGGTCGTTCAACCACCGCCCTAAGGACGGTCGCCCTAGGGATGGGGAAAAAATAGCTGCGAGATTGTGCTTTCTTTTTCTGTGAATTTTCAGATTTCTCAGCGCCAAGGAGCTCGACTCAATTTCCGACTCCTGTCCCGGTGATTCGCGTCGCTTTTTACTCCCGCGTAGGGAAGGCGCAAGAAAAACTTTATTATCCAAAATAATAAAAGGAAGGGATTTTTTATTGCCCGTCATATTAAAATATCGGCTGACAAAATCTCATAACGGATACCTCCTGTAAATCACCAGATATTGCCATGTACCATTCGAACACACCCATACAAGGAAACCCACTAAAACCGTAAAAACGAAATTCACCGGTATTAATCACGGTGTAGGTCTATACTGCCGAAAAACAAACTATCCAAACAAGTGAATCGAAGATGCGTGCAGTGCACACGTGGCCGCAAAAAATGTTATGAAGCGTGTGCTATTTACACGAGATCGACGTGGCCGGGTGCGTCGGGGGCGCCTCGGACAAACAAAAAATTCGGAAAAATTCGGGACGCGTGCGGGCGCGAGAAAATTCAGTTGTCATAATCGGCGCGTGAGGAGCCGTCCCCAGGCGTTCGCGGGCGCCGGCCGCCGAAATCTTTATGCCCCCGATAGCGTGAGCGGAATAAGCCCGGCAATTTATTCGGGAGAACGCGCTGCGCGCCGTGGAAACGTCCCTCCACCCCCACGCAGCCTCCGGAGCCCCGGGGGCGAGATCGCGCATTTATACGAGCGGCGCTTAGAGCTACGCAACTACTCTCCCTTTTTTTACGCGGGTCCAAAATGACGGGAGCGCTTTGATTGCAGATGACACAGTTAGATTAACGGCCGGTCTCTCGAAATCTTCGCTCTTTTAAAAGACGAATTTTTTACAGATAGTCGAGCATCGTTGCGGAGGAGGAGGGGCGGTTCTTTTGTAAAGGGACGAGAAAGTTTATTTGCGGAGATTTGTGGAGGAGCGTGAGAAAATATTTGAGATTTCGAGGTGCGTGCCTGCGCTTGAAAGAGAAAGCGGAAGAAAATAACAACGCACCTGTTACTTCATAAAGTAGAACAAACGAGTCACATCTGAAGTCAACTCGCTCAACCTTGACTTAGTAGTGCCTTTGTTTGCGAACTGTGTGCAAACTGTGCCTTTGTTTGCGAAGCTGCGAACCTGAGAAGCATGGAGGGTGAACGCACGTGCGTAATTCAACCGAATGAGCATCGGTCGCATTCGTCGCGGAGTCATCCATTCGGAAAATCGGGTAAGATAGTCGTGTTGAAACATTGCAAAGGAATCTACCAGATAGCAAAGAGAGGGATAGATATTTGGGCTTTGGGCTTTCGGCAGAAAAACTTTCAATAGTTATGGAATTTTGAAACGAGGAATGAATTACGAGTTAACCAACTATTTCTCCTTAGATCACGTAAATTTATTTCCTTTGTGAACATTTATTAAAGTCACGTAGGTAGGAGATTTATGATTTGAATCGTTGGCCAGAATGAACATTGCATACTTTCTTTAAATAAACATTAGTACAAACATTACGAAATATTCAGTTATGTAGATAATACAAAATGAAGAAAATAATCTGCTCACTGGAATTTCTTCATAATCGTAAAATTCAATGAGACTTCTTAGTTTTTACGAATACTGTTATGGATTCGATTTCAAAATTCGAAATTTTTTGAAATTGCTCTATTTCAAAATTTAATAATCATTCCTAGATAAAATCTTATAGCCGACATTTTCCGGACATTAATTTTCAATGCGCGCGCTCTCTATTATTTTTAACACTTCAATTTCCCTAGCCCTCCGCCGCAATAACTGCGACATACCCCGCCTCCCGACGACAAAAAAATTCTAAAATATATATAAAAAAAAAACTCGTGAAAAGCGCCCTCCAGTGAAAGTAATCGAGTCGAGAATAAAGTTCTTCAGGGTGTACAACAGCGCCGGGTCTTTTCATTGCGGGCGGCTCTCGTGCGCGAGGCTCCCAGCCGCGCCTCCCCCCGGGGCGCTTCTGAACACTCACCTGACTGTGCAAGCCATTGTCTTGGCCGGAGTGGCG
Organism: Eurytoma californica; assembly: GCA_035586675.1. NCBI lineage: Eukaryota > Metazoa > Arthropoda > Insecta > Hymenoptera > Eurytomidae > Eurytoma > Eurytoma californica. The sequence continues at coordinate 17,023,844 of JAXIUT010000021.1, forward strand.
CGCCGCGCCGTGCGAAGTTCAAGTGGCGACGATGAGCCAACGTGCGCAAATTGATGTGAAATCCGAGAGAGAGCCGGGGGGATGGGAGGACAGACGAGGGGGCCGTCCCGGCGTAGACCACCTCGATAAATCACAATTCGCGGGCCGAGAATCCCGAGCCTCTCGCCCGCCCGTTTTATTTCCCGCGAGCCCAGAGCCTCTGGTTTGGCCGAGGCGCGCTAATTCGCCCTCGAACAAAAGCCACCGCCGCCTTTCATTTGCTAATGGGGCATTAATCTCCTTTTTCTCCCTCTCGCTCGCCTCGCCTTTTTTTTCCTTCAAACTCTTCGCCCGCGCGAACCCCTCGCGGATTCCGGTCTCTTTTCGCGCTCTTCTTTGTTTCTTTTTTCTTTTTATTATTTCGTTTGGCCGCGGATTCTTTAATTCGGTTCTTAAAGTCGAGTGCGGATGAAAGCGCGGTTAGCGCGGCGGATTTCGCGTAGTAATATTTACGCAGAATGGAGTTCCTATTTGCTTTTCATTCATTCGCTCCTTTTGCTTGGTCTTATTCTAAGTTTTAGCTTGTTTATTTTTTTAAAAGCAAATGTATCTTAATTTTTTTTTCTTTTTACTTACCTTATACGTCAGCAACTTTTTCACGACGTTGTAGAGGAAATAATTAAAAAATATATAAAAAAGTTTGATGAATTTACGAATTTGCTTTTAGAAATGACAGTAAAAAAAAGAAACTGTTAAGCAGATACTTGCTGACAAGAATTTTCATCTTTGTCATGTCAAAGACTGTGTCCTAAAAATGGTCGAAAACATTTCGATCAAAAGTAAAGAAGGTTGAAAACACAAATTTATGAAGGAGGAAAGTTTTTGTATTATCTTGGGAATAAGGAAAAGTGAAAAAAGAACAATAAGGCTTTATTTCGCAATTTCCTTCAGATATTTATTATTCTTTGAAACTCAACGATGTATCTTTACAATTTTTATCCCAAAACACAATCGTTTGCTCGCAACAAATACTTTTGAGTACTTTTTTCACGTTGCTCCATCTGCCGCTCCTCCTGTCCGAATGAGAATGTTATACAAGTTTGCGTGAGCACGGGTATATGTACCTCGTAATTTTTTTTCTGTATAATTCAGCGCAACGCGTGCGCACGACCTATTTTCCAGAGTACAGTAGGCGCGCGCCACTTTCGTAAGCGTAATAATTTAAATTCTCGCATCTTGCGCTCGAACAATAAGCGCCGGCTTTTGACACATGCTAACCCGCGGCCGGGGGAGGCTCGCGCGGAAGCCGACGCGGCTCTCCTCGCCGCCCATTCATCGTCGACCTGGCAAGCCGGGAAGTTCTCGGGCTCTCCTGGAGACGAAAGATCCGCGCGGTTGCGAATAATATAAATATGATTCATATATATGTATATTTATATATAAATTACTCAACTCTACCAACAATGCGTATTTAAAACGATCGCCCCGGATAAAATTTGCCTTAGTCAACAATTTTTTTCAAATACTCGTAATAGTAGAAAATAACGTTCGTCGTATAGTTTATTTACAGGGAATAAAAGACGTTCAAGGCAATGTATATATTTACGAATCTACGCAATAATTCAGAACCTCTCACACTTTTTAGCGCGTTTATAGAATATATGTATATATAAAAAAGCAAACCCGAGCCCTTCCCGGTCAACGTCTTTTTTTTACACCGATCTTCGTTTCAACTTTGATTCTCGTACGCTCCGACTGGCAATAATTGCAAACGATAATGCAACGCTTCGCATAATTGCATGATTTATTTATTTATTTTTTTCATCGTTTCTCTTAATTCGTACGATTTCTCGCTCGTACCAAATAATAGCGTTATACGTGTACTTGTTTTTTTTTTCTTTTTCTATATACAGTTGTTTGATCGCATTATATATAATATATTTACGAGTATGCAACACATGCACCTAGGCGATAAAATTTATTATTCTGACCGAGCCTTAATCAAGATAAAAGCTGCCGCTGCGCTTTCGATAATTCCATATATTCCTTACGTATTGACATTCCTCGCGTCTTAAACTAGCGATATCTATAACGCGACGAATGTTTATTTAATGTATGTGCTTTAAGACGACGCTGCGCGATACAATGTTTTACGATTTTTCTCATAAGTTTTTTTTAATTCCATATTGTTCCTCTCCGGCTTCGCTCGGCCAATTCGAGTCTAACTAAGTGATAAGACGCGTAAAAAACTACAAGCTACCATTTTCTTTTCTTATTCTTTTTTTTCTGTCACTTTTTTTCTCGAATGTCGGCTTAGCCTGCGTTTTTCGGTTTATCTCTCGGTATTTTTTTGCATCGCAGATGCCGCCGCTTGCGATAATATCGTCTCCATTCGCAACTCCCGTATTTTCCGAATATGTGTATTATCACTGATTAATAGTTCAATACTTTTATGGAGTTACATTCCTTAATGAACTTTTAACTCTTTCAAAATTTACTGGGCTTATACTACGGAACTTTGATGACTTTTGTAATTAAACTAAAGAACAAAATATGCGATGATTTTTTTAAAAATTTGAGGAAAAATGTAGTCATTTTTTCCGAACATTTGTTTAGCAGTGATAATATAAAGTTTTTACACGCATTACTTCGACGCTAGAGAAAAGTCGTAATATTTTTATCTACAATGTAGATCCTTCGAGAAACAAAAAGTGAAAATGAAAAAAAATCAATGAGATTCGTTTGGCTTATTTAGTTGATACTTACGTATAGAATGTTCGGGCATGTTAGGTCGTGTACATCTCACTCGCTTTCAGTTAAGTAGTTCAAGAGTCTCACAGGTGAAAAAACACAAACTTCTTAGATCCATTTCACGACAACGTCCGCCGACCACTTCTAGGGCTCAAGTAGCAGGTGGACGTCTTCCTTTTTTTCAGAGATCAAAAGTAATCGAACAAAGACGCGCACTTAGGGAAAATAAAAAAATCATAGGGAGATCGATAAAGGACCAGAAAACAATTCTAAATTCACATAGGCGCTGGAAGAAGTTTTCTAGGCTTTCTCTAATGCATCAAGTGCGCCCTTTTATTTTTTTCTCTCCTCTATATCTCGAAGTTTTTCCGGTTTTCTGAGAGTCTTATGGTTTATGCAGTTCTTAAGCAGTAACTTGGCTTCCGTGACTGAGGCACTCTTTTGAGAAGTGCTTCGCGAAACGGCACCGGTGAACATTTCCCGACTCTGATCCGAGGCGCTCCCACGACGACTCCTCAATTTTTACGGGACTTGTTACTTCAGGACCTTCAAACAGAATTTCCTATGTTTCAAACTACATCTCTGATGTCTATTGTCTTTTATTTCTTAAAAAAAAAATCAAGATTGAGCTGTGTAATAAAAAAGATTGCACCACAGCGAGTGATGCACGAGCAAGTACATACATGCATTAATTTACCCGTGTAACATGTGCCATTTTATAATTTTATAAGCTATAGAAGTATTGATTTTCTATAAAAGTTTGAGAGCTACAAAAGAAAGCGTTAAAACATTATAAAACTTCGTTTATAAAGCAAGTTTATAAATAGGTATTTTCATGAATCTCAAAACTTGTAACTAGTAAAAAGCTATAAACTTTTTTCATATTTTTCGCCGCTAAGCCATTGCATTTTACACGAAAAATACTTTTACTTCTTTTAAGAGAAATCCTAATTGTCTCATAATCCCACTTTAAAAAAGGTGCTCCTCTCTATTGCGCAAATCTCAGTTCTACTTCGGTAAAAAGTCGATGAAAGAAAAGTTGCCGAATAATGCATCCGCGCGATAATTGCAAAAATAAATGCGCTCGCGAAGGAAACCGTCGATACCGAAGGAGGCTGCGCCTACGCAACGTCGGCGCATTAAGAAACTGCGGGGTAACGCAATTAGACCGGCGGCGCCGGGGACGCGCCGTTTTATCAATACCTCGCTGATTGGTTAAATCTGGTTTCCTCGATGTCCGCCCGGTGTGCGCGCGTCATTACATACGTGCCGCGCGCGTCCTGACGCGACTTCGCCATCGGTAACTTCCGTCGCTGATTGGTTGATCAACTTGGAAGCCCGCCGCCTCGAATGGCGGAAATCACGTTTTTGCAGCAGTCCCGAGGTCGAATTTAATTTTTCGCGAGTCCAAATTTCTTCCTGCGTTTTGCAAATCTCGATGGCAAAAGTTTCGAGGGGAGAAAATCCTTTGCAAATCAATGATTATTACACGCATTTGGGAGTCGATTCCGATAAAGGGGCGCCGCGCGTAAACAAGAGAATTGAATTGCAGTCAATAAGCGAATTAATTACTAATCAATAGGGAGCCGGAATTTACCATGTTATTCAAATGATCGATCGTAACAAACTACATACAAATTACACCGGGACAATGGCTAATCTGGGCAGCCACTCGCATACACAACGAGCAAACCGACCTCAATCCCAAGACGTTGACAATCGACATGCCCCCGCGCACAAGGTGGCGCCGGGGTATCCCGCACGCGACGGATGATTGATTAAAACGCACGCATCGCTGCCCACCTTTGCTTAGGCGGTTTACGTGCGGGCGAGTCCGATCAACGCCTGCATCTCCTTGCACGTGCGCTCGAATCACAAAGGTCTATTGACAACAAATTCTGATTTTAATTCGAAATGGGATTCACAGCAATAGGATCCATCACACGGAATATTTAAATTATACAGCAACAAAGTTCGTAATCAATTTTTTTTGCGTAGTTATACTGCAGTCCCTTAAGGAAAAACATTATAATCAAATCGAAAAATTTGTTGTATAAAATATTTATAGTCTAACTGCAGTACAAGCATATCCTATTACTATATTTTTTTTCTGTGTATTTTTTCTTCGTATTTTACTTTAGCGAATTAAATTTTTTTTCCAACTAATCCTTAGAATAAATAAAGCGGAAAATACAGTTACGGCTCTCAAACAGAAAAAACTGGGTTACACGTGATCTAAGGCACAAACAGTAGACGACTGTTATTAATCCCAACAATTCACGAGTGCAGTACGAAAGTAAATGAAAAATGATAGGCGTCTTACATCTGCGAGGATCAGCGCACGGGCCTGGGCGCGATGCCGAGTATCCTCTTGAAGGCCTGGCGGAACTCGGGCGAGAAGACCGTGTAGATCACAGGATTGAGGGTGCTGTTGAAGTAGCCGAGCCAGAGGAAGAAGCTGGCGACGAGGTCGGGCGGCTGGCAGGGCTCGCAGACCGCCTGCAGCAGGGCCACGAGGAAGAAGGGCAGCCAGCAAGCGACGAAGGCACCGGTGATGATGGCCAGGGTCTTGGCGGCCTTGCGCTCGCGCTTCGCCTCGATCGTCTCGCGCTTGCGCGTCGACGACACCGCCGTCGCGGTGACCGCCGCGGCCGAGGCCGCCGCCACCGCCGTCGTCGTCAGCGTCGCCGTCGTCTGGACCGGCTGCGGCTGCTGCTGCTGCCCGCCGCCTTGCGCTGGGTTCGCTCCATTGTGCGAGGACGACTTCTCAGGCGAAACCGACGAGTGGTCCGGCGTGGAGCGCGTTATGGTAAACGCTGTCGACTCTTCCCTCGGGCTGAGCGAAAAATATAGATGTTAATCTTTTCTTTCGATTTCGAAGTTGCCTATCAGAATTTTCGATTTTTTAAAATGCTATTCATATACGACTATTAAGTACATTTATTAAGTGTTAATTTAGTAAAAACGTGCGTTAGTCACAGATTATTAAAAATATTTTGCTGCATTGCATTAAAAGGATATGTCTGACCATATCGGGAACTTTCTACTTAAACGAGTTTTATTAAGCGAAAGGGAGTCGAATGATGATTCTGATTTATTGTCGAATTTTCGTCATTTTAGTGTCTTCTTTACGACTTTTATCAAAATAATTTATTGTTCATAACTCAATAAGTTATTTTGTTAAAAGTCGTAACGAAGCCGCTAACTTCAGTATCGGGACGTTGACTATAAATACTAAAAATTAAATGCGATGGTTCGTAATGATCATTCGAGTTCCTTTCTTTCCAAAATACTTTTTAAGAGCATCCGAGACTTTTATCCAAAATAGTACTTAAGATAAAATGAATTTAATCATTAAAATATTTAACATTTAATTTAACTTTTATTTTTCGTGTTTACTTTATTTCGTTTTAATTATTAATTAATTTTTCGATACTCCCGACAATAAACCCAGGTCTTTTCTACAAAGTATTCTGAAAACTACACTAATTTAACTCGACAAGAAGTTGTTGATCTTCCTGACGGACACAAGTCAAAGGTCAAAGACAAGCGCAGCGGACATCGATCACCGCGCAAACAAAATCGCCCAGTCCGAGCGGCAAAGCCTAATCCAATCGCGCGCGAGTAAAATCTTGCGAGTACCACCGGCCCCGGCCGTGCAACTTTGCTCGCGTCCGACTGCGGGACGAAGTTGGCGCGACCGCGCGGCGGCTCGGGCCGAAGTTGCACTGCGGCCGGCGCCTTAGTAACTGCGTTACCTTCGCCTGACGAGCCTCAGGATGCCCCGTCGCTCGCGCGGCGGCTGTATGGTAGTGCCCGGTCGCTTGCGGATCCGTCTCCGCGCCGCCTGGAAAATCCTCCAGTACAGGAATAGGATCACCAGCAGTGGCAGGTAGAACGTAGCGCACGTCGCGAATATCTGCAATGTGTCGGGATCAGTTGCTTGCTTTCTTTTTCTTTTTCTTTAATTTCTTTGACTCGCTCGTAAGTCTGCTTTTGCTTCGACTACAATCGGCTTCGGATGCTCTAGTGAGGTTGGGGTATTTCTCATTTTATTTTTCATTCGATCCATTTGTATTATTCCGACCGTAATTAATTATATCGAGTTTTCGTTATTAGTGCGATCGAATTCTACTGCTATTATATTACATAGAATATAATAATCATAATACACAATTATTGATTGATTGGTTCAATAGTAATTTTACCCGATATTATGAATATTAATAATTGGAAATAGTTTGATTTTATTAAT